>JAAAWM010011982.1:0-132500 GCA_036873465.1 Thinopyrum obtusiflorum | reverse complement strand
GTTCGAGGGGCTAGAACGATCTTTGGCCAAGGGAGGATGCTGTGGATGAATTTGTTTCTTAACCAAATGAACGGCGTGGGAAGAATATTGATGCACTTTGGATTGGTGATTGTTTAGCAAGGGAATATGTTCTTTTGGAAGGATATCATGGAAAAGGGGGGGGGGGGGGGGGGGGGGGGGGGGGGGGGGGGGGGGGGGGGGGGGGGGGGGGGGGGGGGGGGGGGGGGGGGGGGGGGGGGGGGGGGGGGGGGGGGGGGGGGGGGGGGGGTGATTGACAACGAAATTAAGGTGATTGCGTTGTGATGGGAGGCTATGTAAGAGGAGGGACGAGAGGGAGGGGTGGACGAAACACGAGCGAAACATGTTGTAGGCAGGAAAAGGAACCTTATTCTTTTTTTAAGTAGTAGAGATAGAGAAGTAGTAGAGATAAGATTTTGAAACGAGGGCTGAGAGGTGGTGGCTAGAATAAATAAAATAAAATTGTAGAGGTGTAAAATTTTGAAAAGAGGGTTAGAGAGATGGTGGCTAGAATAATGGTGCAGAGGAAGAAGAGTTGGAAGACAGATATCCACTTTGTTTTCTTGTAAAGAGATGGTACTTAACGAGACAAATAATTTCCTAGGAGGAGGAGCGAGGCAGAGAGTCAGTTTGTCACTATTTGAATGGAAACACAACATGTAGTCATTTACGGCACACATTTTCTAAATTAAAACAATCTTTTAATCACTATATTTTTTCCCGTGGCAACGCATAAGCTTCTCTCCGTCCCGCGTAGGGAGGCAGAGCGCAAGGGCCAGGGTGGGGAGGGAGGGCGAGAGGGCGGTAGGACATCGGGGTTGGAAGAGGCGGAAGAGGGCCAGATAGAGGAGCACAAAGGGCACCAGCGAGGGCGGGCGCGGGAGGCCGATGAAGCGGCAGCGGAGGAGGAAGCCAAGCGGGATGAAGACGCACGGCTTGGAGAGAATCTTGTGAGCGAAGCAGAGTAGGCTCACGTTCCACGCGACGTCCAGGAACATTCGTGCCCAGGCAGTGGCGCATCGCAAAGGTCGACGCCGCGCACCACGACGTCCATGGCAGTCAGCTTGAAGGCGGGGGCCATGCTGGGGCCAGAGGGCGTCTGCACTTCTGCGTCGACGACTTGGCACGCGTGGACATTGGCAGCGGCTTCCAATCGACAAATCAGCGTGTGCACACAGCGGCGGCCGTTTTCCTCCCTCGATGACATGGCGCGCGTGCACAGGGGCGACTATTCACCCCCCGGGGGGGGGGGGGGGGGGGGGGGGGGATGCGAGGACGGCGGCGATGGCTTATTTCCAGCGTTCGCGCACGGCGTGGTCCTTTCCCTCAACAGCATGGCGCGCGCGTACGTCGAATGCCGCTTCCGCTCGTGGCGGGGGACTCCTACTTGGCGGTCCATGGGGAAGTAGACTGTGAAGGAGCGATAGGGCCATGGTGAAAACGAGGTGGGCGTCATCCGATTTTAAAGGTGAGTGCTCGAGCGAGAAATGTCCCGCTATGGCAGGAAACCGAGCGGGACGGGGAGGGTCTGGCAGGAAAAAGGGAAGGGTGACTCCTG
Organism: Thinopyrum obtusiflorum; assembly: GCA_036873465.1. Taxonomy (NCBI): domain Eukaryota; kingdom Viridiplantae; phylum Streptophyta; class Magnoliopsida; order Poales; family Poaceae; genus Thinopyrum; species Thinopyrum obtusiflorum. Next base: position 130,924 of record JAAAWM010011982.1, on the reverse strand, counting down.
GGGTGGTTTTTTTTGTTGGGCCCGTGTGTTGGAGATAACATGACGGATAGTCCGGACAACCACATCCCCGGGGGGGGGGGGGGGGGGGGCCCAACCCCTACGGTCTGGATTTGGGAAGCCTGGAAGCCCGCTGGGCGCCTGTTTGATGTCCGAACACTAAGGCTGGACGTACAGAGCGGGCTTTTTGGCGCGCTCGTGGCCCATTCGGGACCGGACCGATCGGTCCTGGCCCGCCAGTTTAAATGGCCGGTCCGGTCTGGAAAATTGGGCGGGGGGGGGGGGGGGGGGGGGGGGGGGGGGGGGGGGGGGGGGGGGGGGGGGGGGGGGGGGGGGGGGGGGGGGGGGGGGGGGGGGGGGGGGGGGGGGGGGGGGGGGGGGGGGGGGGGGGGGGGGGGGGGGGGGGGGGGGGGGGGGGGGGGGGGGGGGGGGGGGGGGGGGGGGGGGGGGGGGGGGGGGGGGGGGGGGGGGGGGGGGGGGGGGGGGGGGGGGGGGGGGGGGGGGGGGGGGGGGGGGGGGGGGGGGGGGGGGGGGGGGGGGGGGGGGGGGGGGGGGGGGGGGGGGGGGGGGGGGGGGGGGGGGGGGGGGGGGGGGGGGGGGGGGGGGGGGGGGGGGGGGGGGGGGGGGGGGGGGGGGGGGGGGGGGGGGGGGGGGGGGGGGGGGGGGGGGGGGGGGGGGGGGGGGGGGGGGGGGGGGCGTCGAGCGCCCTGTGGAGGTAAGCTCTTAATATACACAACTTCGTCAGTTGTTGCCATAAGCTGTAGCCGTAAGCTGTTAGAATTCAGTTTCGTCAGACAATACAGTTTTCTTCTGTTTCGACCAGAGAATTGTTAACCCCACGATCCAGGAACACATCACCTAATGTACACAGCTAAATAGGAGCTAAACACAGCAAAAGACGGACTCCTAGGCAACATACCAGTCGGTCCTCTCGGGCCTAACCGAGCTGACGCTCTCCCGGTTCGGTCCAAAAAAAAAGGCTCGCCGGACATCTCGGCCGGTCCAAAGCAAGGCTCGGTCAGGGACCGGACCGAGCCGGACCGTGTCCCCCCTGACCGAACAATCCCAAACGTATGAGTAAGAAATAAGCTTCGACCTTGGGGAAGTCTTTGATCATTTGTTTAATTTATTTATATGCATTGTAACCCGTAGCAAAGCACGGGCGTTCTACTGGTAGCTATAGAAGAGAAGGCCAATGGAATGAAATGAAATGAAATGCCTCCTCATCAGTCCTCCTTGACTGCCCTCGTCTCGTCGTCCTCCCCTGGATCTTCCAGCCGCAACCTCGGATCGACGCGCCGGCATGTGGGGAATGGGCACGCTAGGGTTGGCGTGTGCGGGCCGTGCAGCGGGGTTATGGCTGGCGTGCCGACATGTGTGTGCGTGTGAACGACGATGGACGGCCAGAATGGCGGAAGCGGAGGCACGCTCGCCAAGTGGGTTCGGCACGTGGGCGCATGTGGCCGTCGCCATGGAGACCCATGCCAGGGTGCTTTCTGTTCCGAGAGGCGAACAAGCTCTCCCATCCCATCGAAGACGAAAACCGGCACCGGCGACATGGTCGACGATACATGGCCACGACAAGACCAAGACATTTTGATCCCCAACCAAGTCGAACGTAGCTGCCTAGCTAGTTCCAACATTTTCCAAGTGGACCAGCTTGATCAGTCTTGCTGAAGATGGATGCTGGAGCTCATGTTCTGCGGCCATAGCAAATAAACGCACAGATGCATGATTAAATGGGGGTTACAAGCCATAAGCTCCATCTGCAATGCATTGCAAGTGCGCCCTGCTCCCTGCTACTGCTGCTGCTCGCTGCACCGTCACAGTGCTGAGTGGTCAATTGAGCGGTCTGCGTCGTCGCCGTGTGTGTTGAGTTGAGCCACCGGCGGACATTTTTCACATAATCCATATTGAGTGTGCAACAGAGACATCATCGTCATTGACAAGGTACATTCAGTGCTGGGTCTCTCGCTCTTCAGGATGATTGATCCATGCCCATAACAACAGCACCAGGCGGGGGGGGGGGGGGGGGGGGGGGGGGGGGGGGGGGGGGGGGGGGGGGGGGGGGGGGGGGGGGGGGGGGGGGGGGGGGGGGGGGGGGGGGGGGGGGGGGGGGGGGGGGGGGGGGGGGGGGGGGGGGGGGGGGGGGGGGGGGGGGGGGGGGGGGGGGGGGGGGGGGGGGGGGGGGGGGGGGGGGGGGGGGGGGGGGGGGGGGGGGGGGGGGGGGGGGGGGGGGGGGGGGGGGGGGGGGGGGGGGGGGGGGGGGGGGGGGGGGGGGGGGGGGGGGGGGGGGGGGGGGGGGGGGGGGGGGGGGGGGGGGGGGGGGGGGGGGGGGGGGGGGGGGGGGGGGGGGGGGGGGGGGGGGGGGGGGGGGGGGGGGGGGGGGGGGGGGGGGGGGGGGGGGGGGGGGGGGGGGGGGGGGGGGGGGGGGGGGGGGGGGGGGGGGGGGGGGGGGGGGGGGGGGGGGGGGGGGGGGGGGGGGGGGGGGGGGGGGGGGGGGGGGGGGGGGGGGGGGGGGGGGGGGGGGGGGGGGGGGGGGGGGGGGGGGGGGGGGGGGGGGGGGGGGGGGGGGGGGGGGGGGGGGGGGGGGGGGGGGGGGGGGGGGGGGGGGGGGGGGGGGGGGGGGGGGGGGGGGGGGGGGGGGGGGGGGGGGGGGGGGGGGGGGGGGGGGGGGGGGGGGGGGGGGGGGGGGGGGGGGGGGGGGGGGGGGGGGGGGGGGGGGGGGGGGGGGGGGGGGGGGGGGGGGGGGGGGGGGGGGGGGGGGGGGGGGGGGGGGGGGGGGGGGGGGGGGGGGGGGGGGGGGGGGGGGGGGGGGGGGGGGGGGGGGGGGGGGGGGGGGGGGGGGGGGGGGGGGGGGGGGGGGGGGGGGGGGGGGGGGGGGGGGGGGGGGGGGGGGGGGGGGGGGGGGGGGGGGGGGGGGGGGGGGGGGGGGGGGGGGGGGGGGGGGGGGGGGGGGGGGGGGGGGGGGGGGGGGGGGGGGGGGGGGGGGGGGGGGGGGGGGGGGGGGGGGGGGGGGGGGGGGGGGGGGGGGGGGGGGGGGGGGGGGGGGGGGGCAACTAACATTCAGTGGTCATTCAGGATTCTGATCAAAAGTACATCACAGACATGACAACATTCACTGGATCCCCAAAATTCTGAACAGGAAAGGAAGGTCTTGGCAAAATATCCTTGCAACTAGGAACATAACAGGGGACGAGTAAGCGTATGTAGTTCTGAGCTATACACATCACATCAGGTTTCTGAACTAGGAGCATTCAAAGCAGCATCGCGGTGGTCAATTGTTCAGTTTGGAGTTTGGACTGCACCAACTCTACCCAGTTTACCACTACTAGTGGTTTGCTTTCTGAGTCACAGGTGTCATCCACAGGCAAGACAGGTCCAACCAACCACTGCCTTGACTGGATGTGATTCTTGGGTTGGGTGCATGCACCATCACAATTAAACAATAGTACATCACATAGGCATAATTCTCAAAGTTGTAATCAATACAACGACCTTTCCTTTTCATCAAAGAGGAACAAAACAGGCATATCAATCTGAGCTACACACATCACATCAGGAACTGCAGTTTAGATGCCCTAACGTATCATCATCCTTGACATTAACCCTCGTTCTGATCAACAGTGCATCATCATCACATCAGGAAGCACTGCAATTCAGATGCCTTACAAAACTAACGTACAGTGGCTCTATACAATTCGGGTTAACAGTTCACATCACACAGAACTACAGATATAGATACTCGTTGGATCCTCAAAATCCAAAGCAGTGGGAGAATTTTTCTTTCCATAAATTAGGGAAAACCCATTGCTGTTTGAAGTAGGAACATATAAAGCAGGCATCAAGTAACACGTGTGATCCGGTGGTTATTCAGGATTCTGACTAAAAAAACATCACAGGCATAAATAACATTTCACCGGATCGCCAAAATTCTAAACAACAGTGGAAGATCCTGATAAAATAAAATACCTTTGCAAGTAAGAACAGAACAGGCAAAGTACCAGTATTCTAAAGAATGCAAGGACCTTTTCATTTCATCTAAGAGGAAACGATATATTGCAGTTGAAAGTAGTAGGAACAAAACAAGCAATTGAGAACATGTGTTTTCTTTTGCAAACAGACATGTATCCCTCTGAGCTATACACATCACATCAACAAGTACGGCAGTTTTGATGCCTTGACATATCGAGGATCCTTGACGTTAACATTTAGTGGGTCTTACTCAAGATGGCAACGGGGACGAAACCCATCGGGTTTTGTTTGCCCGTCCCCGTGCCCGTGGCAAAAATCCAAGCTCGTCCCCATCCCCATCCCCCTATACGGGGACAGTTTTTTGCCCATCCCCATCCCCGTCGGGTTTTCTGTACCCGCAGGGAACCCGCCCCGCCGCGAGCGATAAGAAAAAACAGCAGCAGCATTTCAGCAAAACAACAATTTTCAGGTCTTTTTGGGTTGGGCCTAGTGTTTAGATGCGGGAGTGTGGCGGGCTGGCGATTAGAAGTGAAATTTTCGAAGGAGAGAGGTGGGATGATTGGGTTTTGGCCAGCCAGGTCTATTTCTAGCCCGAGATGTCATAGGTTTCACGGGATTGTCGGGTTTGGGGTGCGGGTAGTACTGGAACGGGTTTGCACCCGTGAAACCTGACAGCAACCCCATGGGGACAGAAACTGGCCCATCCCCGTCCCCTAATAGGATAAAAACCCACGGGGATGCGGGTTTCGGGACCCTGTTGCCATCTTGAGGTCTTACAGAATTCTGATGAACAGCACACCATCACACATGAACGAATATTCATTGGATCCTCAAGATCAAAAGCAATGGAAGACTTTTTCATTCCATAAATAGGGGAAAACAATTGTTGTTTGAATTATGACAGCTCGTCGGCCGCTTCACCACGTGGTCGGCGGCACCGAGCTCGTAGGCGGGGTGCTTGCTCGCGACGGCCACATACTTCATGCGGTCATCGTGCGCGGCCTGCACGGCCAAGTTGGAGTTGCTGAACACGAAACAGTGCTCGGGGATGAAGTCTAGCAGCTGCGCGGTGTAGAGGAACAACTTCGGGTCGGGCTTGCCCCGGTACGCGTCCCCCGCAGCCATGACGGTGTAAAAGAACCCCCGTAGTGGATCTCGCGGGGTCCCAGGACCAGCAGAGCACCTCAGATACTGCGTGCTCGGCCTTCATCCCCTCGACCCGCCTCAACACGAACGCCGGTGGCGACGACTCGTCCTCCATCTCCGCGAGGGTGAGCCACGCCTGCTTCTCCAGCCGCGTGTCGTCCTCCACGACCACCCCCTCCCACTCGAAGATGAAGCCGAGCCAACTGGAGCCCATGCGCTCGAGCTGGAGCAGCGGGTTCTGCAGGCTGGGATCGTTCGCCCTGTTCCGTGGAGGCCATGATGGCGCCGCTACTGGTGGGGCATCATCCCCCAAGCCGTTGTCACCGTCTCCCGGGATCCCCCGGTACTCCTTTCGGGTGATGGCCTCCTTGGTGAACCCGACTGTCACCAGCGCCCAAACCAGCCAGTCCGCGAGCCGCTGCCCCAGAAGTAACGTCTGCCTCCTGGCCATGAGGCGCCCGCCTGCAAAGCCGCAGCAGCTTGTCACTGTTGTACCATAAAACCCACTTTCCAATGGCACTAACATCCTTCACGTCCCCGCAGGCCATATGTTCTGCAATCAACATTCGCACAACATTGCGAAGAACATCATCACAACAATATCACATAGATCGAATAAGTTACCACATCTCAATCACATAATAAACTAGGGATCCTCCATATCCCCGTGAACTAGCGGTTCTAATTAATCATCGAGACACAAGACATCAATGGGATAATTAAACGGAACATGGATGTATGATTATAATAATCCACAACGAATTGAGTACCGAGATGGACAAGGTTGGAGATTACAACAAGGTGGAGATGGGGATCGATGTTGGAGGTGCTATGGCGGTGCAGATGATGGATCCCGTCGTCTTGATCTCTATTCTTGAGTTGGTGGAGATGGCTGCTCCCTTGGTGGATTCCCCGTCAAGATCTGATCTGGAGCTCATCTCCCTTGGGAGGAGACGTGTGGTGTGTGTGGTGGAGGAGAATGAGCCCCGGCGGCTAGGGTATGGAGATTAAAATATCTCCGCACATGTCTCCAATTGATTCCTTATGTCCCCATGAATCCAGTGCATCAAACGGAACCCAAAACGGAAATCAGATGGAGAAGTTACAGGCGTTTTGGCGTCTGTCCGTGCGCGGTATTAGTGCTGGTATGAGCGCATATGGTCGTACCGGTGGTCGGCTTCGCTTCTGGTCTCTGTGTGGTTTTTGCTGCTGATTCAGTGGTTTGGCCGTGGAATTTATATACGATCTCAGATTGAGATGATCCAAAAAGCAAAGTTGTTCGTTTCAATAACGCGCACAACTTTAATGTTAAGCACTTTTTCACTCGAGGTCATCTTGAGGACGTTTCCATGAAAGTTGCCCAAATCAGCTCCTGATTCCTCTCCGTTTCACCCTGGAAATGGCTCCAATTATCGCACAAAATCCACCGGAGATGTCATCCACCTAAAAGCCCTACAAAACACAAAACAGAGGAAAACAAACTAAAAGGGTGACAATTAGTGGGGTAAACTGAGTTGAACCTTGAGAATATCAGGGTTAAACTCAAGGAAAAGATATATGGAAAATGCACGCATCACGGCCACCACTGCCATACTAATCACCGCGGTAGCCGCCAGCGGTGTTTTCGTGGCCACCCGGTCAGTTGCGCGCTGCCGACTGCGCGGAAGGAGGCACTCCCCCTTGCCCAGGCCCCACGGCCCCATGATCCATTCCCCGTCCTGCCATCACAACGTAGACAAAACGGTATGAGTCGCCAGAGCGCCAGACGTGAGGTGCCCATCCACGACAACAAATCCTAAACCCTAGTAGTGCTCTTCGTTGTGAGATAGACGAATGCAATCGATCGGTAGGTTGATCAACCCCTGACGTATCGATCGACAAAGACTGAATGGACTGGGCCTACAACGTACATTTCCACCAAGTCAACAAATCGTTTCAGGCTGTCATGCGGGCTCTGGGCCATCTGCCTATCCCCGGACCCTGCGCCCTTATTGGACCGGGCCGTATGCCCGGCCTAAGTAACTAGGGAATTCGAATTCTCCTCATCCCGGATCGCCGCCGTGCACGCCATGGATTCCGGCAATGACGATGTCGGCGACAATCGAGCAGAAGAAGCAACCAACCTCGGTACCCGAACGGCAGGATTAGGAGCTCGCTTGACAAACGCATGTGCCATCACTTTCTTTCTTCTCCGATTACTTACCTTAGTCCATGAGCTGTCGAAGACATCGCTGAGGTTTATGACCGGCCGGTTGATCGCCGGAAGAGGGCCACGACACGAACGCGAAGAACGCCTCGCGGTGATCCGCCACGCCATATCCATCGCTAATGCCTCGTCGGATTCACGAACTCTAGCAAGGCATTGTTCCAACATCACCGGGTCGGAGACCGGCACTTGAAGGAACTCCGTCGCCTCGACCACCAAGTAGTCGTCACCCCGATTATTGTCCATGTAGAGCGAGGGAGTCGGAGAGCTGGCGCACCGGGAAGGATCGCTATCAGGGTCGTTGTCGTCATTGGAGTCGCCTGGCAGGGCCCAAAAACACCCTCCAATGGTTGCCATCATTGCTCACCTTAAAAAGTGAACTATAAACTAAAGTGTGACTCTGTGAAAATATTTTGTTGCGCAATTTACTTTAGTGGAAGCCAAGGAGAAGCACATTTATGTTATTAACTTAAAAGGCTGAAATAAATAACGCAACGTTCAATACAATTCATCTCGTTATACTATCATAGTCACATGATACATGTAGCAGTACTAGGTGGTTGATGACTGACTTCAAGTGTCTCCTTGCACCTACCTGCGTACTAGCTCCGTCCTGATTTATTGGTTCCCTTAATATTTTGTTCCAAATTTTGATCATGAATTTAATTAACAAATTGTTAATGCGTGTCATAAAAAATAGTATTATTGAAACTATGTTTAAATACGAATCCAATGATATAATTTTTTATGACATGCATTAACATTTTGTTAGTTAAATTTATGGTCAAATTTTGACACAAAATACGAAGAGGACTAATAAATCAGGACGGAGGTAGTACATTGCTAGTACCGCTACACGTAGCCACATCTAGACTAGTTTTCAGTATTAGAATCCAATGAATAGGATGCATCGGGAATATGAGTTCAAGCCCAAACAGTTAGTAGGCATACGAGTGTGCCGGATTTGGAACAAGTCCCATTGGATGCCAAAATAGTTCGGTGGTGCTGTCCTCAAAGCTACAATCGCCGATGCATGCCAATATGACGATGTTGTCAGCGGCTGCATCATCGCTCGTTTTGGCCCAGCCCAGCACCTTTCCTCCTCTGGCCCGGGTGCAGCCCAGCTACGTCCTATTGCCCAGTAAGCATTCTGCCCACCCGGCAGCCTTCCCCTTATATTTTTTTTCTGTGGCGTAATCTCTCAGTATACGCCTTCTCTGTAGAGAGGCGTACTCTAACCAGTATGCCACTAATGCCAGCGGCTAGTTTCCCAAAAAGGCTAAGTTATGGACGTCCGCTGGTATAGGGACATACGTGCATTTTCGCATTTTAGACCCTGAAACTTCAAACGCTTATAACTTTTGAACCGGTTGAGGTGATTCAAATTCCTATATTCATATTTTGAAGAGCCCAAACTTTCTCTACCACTTTCATACTTCTTTATGATGTGAATTTGGCATGCATTCCTATATTTATTATTCAGGCATTTCCGGAGAAGGGCTTTGACGATAAGTTTGATCCTCGAGGCGACTGCAGTTTTGTCGAGGACCCATCTGGGGGGGGGGGGGGGGGGGGGGGGGGGGGGGGGGGGGGGGGGGGGGGGGGGGGGGGGGGGGGGGGGGGGGGGGGGGGGGGGGGGGGGGGGGGGGGGGGGGGGGGGGGGGGGGGGGGGGGGGGGGGGGGGGGGGGGGGGGGGGGGGGGGGGGGGGGGGGGGGGGGGGGGGGGGGGGGGGGGGGGGGGGGGGGGGGGGGGGGGGGGGGGGGGGGGGGGGGGGGGGGGGGGGGGGGGGGGGGGGGGGGGGGGGGGGGGGGGGGGGGGGGGGGGGGGGGGGGGGGGGGGGGGGGGGGGGGGGGGGGGGGGGGGGGGGGGGGGGGGGGGGGGGGGGGGGGGGGGGGGGGGGGGGGTATTCATAAAAGCTATTCTAATAACCGTGAGAGAATATTATTTTGAAAACAAGTCGGCCCGTCATAGCAGCAGTAGTTGAATTGCATCCTATGCACAGTTTCTCATAGGATGGTTAGATATCTGAACCCGTCTAATCAACACATCATATAGGCATAATTCCCAAAGTTGTAATCAATACAATGACCTTTTCTTTTCATCAAAGAGGAACAAAACAGGCATATCGATATGAGCTACACGCACCACATCAGGAACTGCAGTTTAGATGCCCTAACGTATCATCATTCTTGACATTAACCCTCGTTCTGATCAACGGTGCATCATCATCACATCAGGAAGCACTATAGTTCAGATGCCTTACAAAACTAACGTACAGTGACTATACAATTCTGGTTAACAGTTCACATCACACAGAACTACATATATAGATACTCGTTGGATCCTCGAAATCCAAAGCAATGGGAGAGTCCATAAATTAGGGGGAAACCATTGTTGTTTCAAGTAGGAACATATAAAGCATGCAGCAAGTAACACGTATAATCCGGTGGTTATTCAGGATTCTGATTAAAAATACATAACAGGCATAAATAACATTTCACCGGATCGCCAAAATTCTAAACAACAATGGAAGATCCTGATAAAATAAAATACCTCTGCAAGTAAGAATAGAACAGGCAAAGTACCAGTATTCTAAAGAATGCAAGGACCTTTTTCATTTCATCGAAGAGGAAACGATATATTGCAGTTGGAAGTAGTAGGAACAAAACAAGCAACTGAGAACATGTGTTTTCTTTTACAAACAGACATGTATCCATCTAAGCTATACACATCACTTCAACAAGTACTGCAGTTTTGATGCTTTCACATATCGAGGATCCTTGACGTTAACATTCAGTGGGTCTTACTCAAGATGGCAAATGGGACGAAACTCTTCGAGTATTGCTTGCCCGTTCCCGTGCCCGTGGCAAAAATCCAAGCTCGTCCCCGTCCCCATCCCCGTACACGGGGATAGTTTTTTGCCCATCCCCATCCCCGTCGGGTTTTCTGTACCCGCGGGTGATAGTACATGTAGTCCCCATGTGTGGTTTTGCTAATTAATGACAATCCTTATGGACTAATATTTGCATTGAGATATACAATTGAAGGAAAGTTCCATTGGCAATGCGTGAAGAATATTTGATGAATTGAAGGATGAAATCCATCACAAACATATGCATTGAGACTTGATAATAAATGGCAATTCCTATGAAGAAACAATGACATCGAGTTATATATGAAGGTTTGTTCCATTGGTAATGCAAGGAGATTGAATGGATTAGGAATGAATGCCATCTACATATAGTTGTGCATCAAGATTGAGCTCAATGATTGAATCAAATATGATCAAGATGAAGTCCATGTGACGAACAAGATGTGATTTATATGGAGTTCATTGGAGGATCTCAAAGGTTGTCATGCTTAGGCTTATGGGTTGAGCATGGATCAAGATCTTGAGAGAATGATTAAAGAGAAGAATTCTACATATGGCTTGAAGATAGGATCATGATGAGCTCATATGTTCAGTCATGGATGATTATGTCTTGAAGCAAGTAATTCAAGTGAAGAATTCATTGTGCCTCTCAAGAGATTATGTTGGAACATGAAAAAGAGCAAGTGATGACCAGTATGATATTCATGATGAAACTTGATATGGCCATGGTGAATTGAGATATTGGTGATCACGTCTTGAAGCAATGAAGCATAGTGAAGAGATCAATAGGGCCTTCAAGACATCAAGATTAATCATGGAGCAAAGATAAATGTTGACCAAGAGGAAGATTGAAGATTGAATTCAAAGATGGTAAACACACAGGCGCAAATCATGTGCCACATGAGATCGTGTGGTATGGTAAGAATTTGTCAATTGCGTTTTGTGTACTAACCCATTCTATGTGTTTTCTATATCTATGCGGGTTAGGTGATACTTATGGACTTACATCAAGAGAAAGATTTCAAGTGCCCATGAGAGGATGACATCAAGTGATGATGATCATGGATTATAAGGGCAAGTTCAAGATAGGCATTCTGAAGGATTACATGCTTGAAGCTTGCAGATGATTATGTGATGGACGTGTGAAGATAGTTCATGAGAAGAGGCTTCCCAAAGTATATGGGTGAGCTATTTGAAATCTTCAACAAGTGACATGATCAAGATTGCCTTTCCAACTTGAGCCAAGCATAAACGTCAAACATCAAGCTCTAGTGGAATACTCATGCCAAAGGTATTAGCTCCTTTGGTTCTAGTTGTGTGGATCAATGACCGTCGAATAAGATATATGCTCAAGGATGGATTTTCGGTAGTTATCTAGTGTAGCTCTTTTATGATTCTTGAGTTATAGGGATCCCGCACTATTAAGAGGGGATCAAAGGGGTTCGTGATGGATTTGCTCAAGTCAACATCTTCTATATACAATTCCATTCCTATCCTATATACCTAAGAAAAATTCAAAGCCAACTAGGTTCCCCAAAGTATATGATCTAACTTTTGCATAATTTGTATCCTCCATTTTGGCTTATCTTGGGTGGTTCTCTATGTGAGGACCTAGAGTTTTCTCATAGCATAAAAATGAGCCCAAGATCATCAAAATCGGAGTCCGTATGTAAAAGGTATGCATGTTCTAGTTTTGGGGTTCCTGCTGTTTTTTATTGGCCGGATTTTCGGCACACGGCCAGATGTCCGGCTCCTCGTATCGCCCTGGATGTCCGGGATCCTCCCAGAAATCCGGCCTCAATGATCCAGTAGCTTGCCCGTCTTGGCGGGTTGTTGGCCGGATGTCCAGGTCTTCATGGTATGGTCAGATGTCTGGGCCTGTACATTGGCCCTGTTTTTCTGTGTTCGTGTGCACACTTCACACCGTCGGATATCCAGCCATTGCCTGGATGTCCGTCTCGACGCTGTCACTTACCGTAAAACGACTAGTATTCTTGGCACACAATATATACCCCCTCACCACTTCGTGGAGGGGTTGACCACTGCATTAAAATTGCCCCCAAGAACACAAGTGGCTCCTCTCACTTCTCCTACACCAAATCTTAGAGCCCGGAGAGATTTGTGAGAGTTCTTGAGAGAGATTTCAACCATTGATAGATTCACTCACTCTCCCTCTTTTGACCAAAGCAATTTGTGATTTGAGCAAGTATTGAGCATTTCCCCTTTGTTCTTGTTACTCTTGGAGGTTGGAGACTCCTAGGCGGTAGGAGTGCTCTGGTGAGGAATCAACTTGTGATTTATCCCCCGGAAAGTTTGTGAAGGTTTGGAGGCCGCCTCAAGGTCTACCACTAGTGGTTGAGAATCGCCTTCGTGGTGATATCTCAATGAGAAGAGTGCCAGTTCCTTTTTTTTGCCTGTTTTTTGTTTTGTAGAAAATCCATATCAAACGAAGTCCAAACGCGATAAAATTTTACTGAGATTTTTATGAAACATATGTGATTTTTTGGCGCAAGAATCAACGCAAACGGAGTCCCACGGCCTCCACAAGACAACGTGGCACGACCACACCCGGGGCGTGGGGTGATGTCTTGTGGGATCCTCATAAGTCGGTTGGAGGCCTTCTTCAGCCGCAAGGAAGCTTATATCGGAAAAATATCATGTTAAAATTTTAGCCCGATCGGAGTTACGGATCTCTGGATATTTAAGAAACAGTTTTCGGCCAGAAACAGAGACGCGAAACAGAAGAAAAACAAAGAGAGAGAGAGAGAGAGAGAGAGAGAGAGAGAGAGAGAGAGAGAGAGATCCAATCTCAGAGGGGCTCCTGACCTCCGAGAGCCATGGTGGCCAAGGACCAGAGGGGAAACCCTCCTCCCATCTAGGGGGGAGGCCAAGGAAGAAGAAGAAGGAGGGGGCTCTCTGCCCCTCTCTCCCAGTGGCGCAGTAGTGCCACTGGGGGAACCATCGTGACGGTGATCTACATGAAGAACTTTGATGCCGTCATCACCAACTCTCTCCCTCTCCTTACAGCGGTGTAACCTCTCTCTCCCCGCTGTAATCTGTACTTAAACATGATGCTTTATGCCACATATTATTATCCAATGATGTGTTGCCATCCTATGATGTTTGAGTAGATTCCTTTTTGTCATACGGGTTAATTGTGGTATGGTGTGATTGATATGAGTTGTATGTTGATATGGTGCTGTCCTATGGTGCCCTCCTTGTCACGCAAGCGTGTGGGATTAGCACTGCAGGGTGTTGCCATACATTCATGATTCGCTTATAGTGGGTTGCGGGAGTGACAGAAGCTTAAACCCGAGTAAGGGGGTTGTTGCGTATGGGAGTAAATGGGACTTGTTACTTAATGCTATGGTTGGGTTTTACCTTAATGATCTTTAGTAGTTGCAGATGCTTGCTAGAGTTCCAAACATAAGTGCATATGATCCATGTACGGAAAGTATGTTAGCATATGCCTCTCCCTCATTGCATATAATAAGTAACACACATGTCATATTCAATTGCCTATACACAATCTTTCTCATTGTTCTCCAAAAAGCTCTCTACTAAACAACTAATTATTTATTATCTCGCAAAGTACTTCTAGTTTTATTCTCGCAAACTAGTTTTATTACTTGTTTCTAGGTAAAGCAAACAATGGTGTGCATAGAGTTGTATCGGTGGTTGATAGAACTTGAAGAGAATATAAATTCTACCTTTAGCTCCTTGTTCGTTTTGACACTCTTACTTATCGAAAAAGGATTCAAATGATCCCCTATACTTGTCGGTTATCAGCTAGCAATATATGGATAGGTGGGAGTGCTGTATTAGTCCATGAACTCACATTAGTCATAAAGAACTCATATAATTATTTTGAAAGTTTTTATTAGCCCTCGAAGCAAAGTAGTACTCACATGCCCCTAGGGAGGAGGTTGGTAGGTGTTAACCATCACGTGTGCCCGATTCAAACAACACAAACGATTTCAATCAGACATAAAAATGCTTGGACCTCCCTACCATGCCATGATGGACACTTAAATGAGTAGTACATAACAAGCTTTAATATCAATATCTATACTAACTAATGATCATGAATCAATACCCTTTCATATTATTACATCAATATAATTAAATCACACGTTTCATATTCAGTGATCTACATGAAAGTTTTTATTATATCGCTCATGTATATATATCATTTTTAGACTAGTCTTATAACCCGTGCTAATTACCACTTCCTATTTAAAAGAATCTCAAAAAGATTTAAGTGAAGCATGAAAGTGAAATCATTTCTAGAAAATATAACCACCGCCATGCTCTAAGGATATAAGTGAAGCATGTGAGCAACTGCTTAGCTCAAAAGATATAAGTGAAGCTCATAGAGTATTCTAACAAATCATGATGAATGTGTGTCTCTCTCAGAAGGTGTGTCCAGCAAATGATGATTGTGGAAAACTAACAAGCGAACAAAATAAAACTATGGCACAAGACGCTCCAAGTAAAACTCATATCATGTGATGAATAAAAATATAGCTCCAAGTAACATATCGATGAATTATGGACGAAAGAGGGGATGCCATCCGGGGCATCCCCAAGCTTAGACGCTTGGGTCTTCCTTGAATATTACCCTGGGGTGCCTTGGGCATCCCCAAGCTTAGGGTCTTGCCCCTCCTTATTCCTTTACTCATCGTGATCTCGCCCAAAACTTGAAAACTTCAGCACACAAAATTCAACAGAAACTTTGTGAGATCCGTTAGTATAATCGACAAATCATAAACCTTAGGTACTATTGTAAACCATAATTATTATTGCATAATACCTACTGTATTCTAAGTTCTCCATGACTTATACCCCCTGATATAATACATAGTATCTTTAAAATAAGCACACTATGCAATAAAAATAGAATATGTCTAAAACAGAATAGTTTGTAATGATCTGAACAAAAAGCATACTTATATAACTCAAAAATTATATTGATGTAAATATTTCAGATCAAAAGCACATTCCAGTAAAATATAGAAATTCCAGCACTGGGCGCAAAAGTTTCTATTTTCAAACAGCATCAATCATACTATCATTTAAATCATCCCAAAGGTATTACTTGGCAGAAACACTAATTAAAGGATAAAAACAAAATCATTACTGTAGCAATAATCATCTCATCACACCAAAAATATAAATGATTACTATTGGATTGTCTCCCAACAAGCTCTTCTTTTATAGCCATTAAGAGATCAATAGCGGAACCGTGGACATCCATATTGACCTCTATACCCACACGAATGAATATTCGAGTGAGCCTTTAGTTACCGTGTGCTATTCCTATTGCTTCGCGATATGTTACAAAAACCCGAGGTGAGATTTATCAGCATCCCCGTGAATCAACAACTTGTTCACTATGCCAGTTTCCTCGTTACCGGTTTTGTTCACTTTTCTCGTTCCTTTGTTCCGGCATCCCCATGATCAAATCACGCTATGTCTGGCCAGACGATGATGGACACCGGCACACCAAGAGTCCCAAAGAATATCTCTCCATCGTCGGAGGAGCAAATCCCAGTCTTGAGCTATCTAGTCCCTTGTCATACTTTTCCATGAACCCGTAAGCTGCCGTTATAGCCGCCCATTACAGGTGACGTTTAACAAACCCCAAAGTTTACGAAGCAAGCACGAAAGAACTCAATACTCTCATGGTCTAAGGAATTATGCAACATTAACATTCTCTGTGTTATAAACCATCAACTTATGATGAATGGATCTCATAGCATAGCAACAATTGGGTCGGTTCAACACAAGTGTTCTTCTAACATTGTGTCCTCAAAGTTGCCGGCATACTCATACCCATGATCAGGAAAACAGAACCATCATGGAACACTTGAGCTAGTCTTAGAGGCTAGACTAGGAATCAATTTTACCGTTTATTATTCCACACTTGCATATGAGTTTTCCTCCAAGCCTCATGGTTATTGCAGACTCGAGAACCATAGCAGTTATAGCATGGAATATAAACATAATTACAAACATGAAAATAAATAATAACATTTATTATTGCCTCTAGGGCATATTTTCTACAGTGTATTTATCTTCATATCGGCCGCAAAAACATCAAGCATGTCCTTCACGCTCACATTCATGGCAGTGGCCCGCACCTTGATGGTGTGCAGGGAACACCGCTGGCCCGATGTCAGTGCCTGGTTGTTCCAGGATACCTTCTCCTCCCACCGTCTCAGGGTAGACGCGGCCTCGAAGTGCGTCACTGACATTTCGTTGTACTGCACATGCGTCAGCACCACGTTAGGTGTGGCGGTGGGGGCTTCGGGTGGAGGAGGAGCGGCAGCATGGGTGACCAGTGCTCCTGCCGGATTGGCCATCGCGTCAGGCGTGACCGGAGTAGAGGAAGGGGCACAAGGATCATGTGCCTCAACCTGGCAGACCGGGGAATTCACCTCTACCCCGCCATCTTCATTATTACCCACCACCGGAGGAGTCACTTCGGTGGTAGGGGCCTGCGTCTCACCGCCCACGTCGGACACGGGCGGGGGATTGGTCGGGATGCCCTCAAATGACATCTAGTCATCGAGGGGCCCGGTGCCCTCCTTGGCCGATGCCACGAAGACGGCATCGATGTTCCAGGGAGGAGGTGGAGGGGCCTGCGAGATCGGCCTCGCCACCAAAGCCCACATGCTAGTGTGGGGGGTAGTGCCTAAGGACGGTGTCGGGGCTCCTGAGGAGGAGCTGGTCATGTCTGCCTCCAGCGTGTGCGGCGGCCTGCAAAGCAATCATAATAAGATAAGTATGAAGTCAAATGGCTGAATTCAGCCAAACAGGCAAGGGATACTTACAGGGTTGTCGCAGGTCGGGCCTGAGGTTTTCGGCCCTTGGGCGGAGGTGCTGCCGTCTGACTCTGCATGGCTGGAGCGGGGGCGGCGGCGACATGCGCGCCATGGTGGCATGATGGAGCGCTGGGCCCCACCTTCTGGCGTTTATCCCGCCCGGCGTCCTCGGACGGGGCGTAGGTGTTAGCGCCAGAAGTCGACGTGCCCACACCTGGGGCACATTGCCACAACTCATATTGGCTGTGCTCGGCCCTCGACGTCATTGCTTGACGACTCACCCTCCTAGTGGTCATCATTGTCGTCTTCGGCACCATCCAGGTCGATGTGGAGGGCGGCACCTTGGCGACGCTTGGTGGTCGGGGAAGTATCCACGGCCCGTAGCTGATGGGGCCGGGAAGTCTAGCTGGGTCGTCTAGGCCCTCCACGACTGCATAGACAAGTAAGTTGTAACAAAACATAAAAGCAATGTCAGTTGTCAGATATGGAAAAAGAGTTGTAACAAGGGGACTGGCTTAAGGGTGCAAAATCCGAGATCTCAGGGCTCATTGGTGAAGGTGGCTGTTTTGCCATTGAACAGTAGTGAGAGCATTTCCCTAATGGGCTTGCCCTTGTAGGGGCCACCTCAGATTCCCTGGGTTGCATCATCCTCGCCGTTGTACTCCCACATCGGATGAAACTGATCTTGGAGCGGCTGGATTCCTCGGCTGAGTGCCACAAGCATGACGTCGACCAAAGTCACACCTTCCTGAAGCAGATGGACTATCTGCTCAGTGGGAGAATCCGACTGCGCCTGGCTCCTCGGCCTCTAGGAATAGTGCTTCTTGGGAGGAGTGGGCATGAAGGGGGTGACGATGCCGGCCGAGGAGGGTCAGTCGGTGGCACGTCGGGAAGATAGAACCACTCTTCCTGCCAATTTTTGTTCGTCTCTATAAAGGTCCCCTCCAGGTACTCGGCTCCGGCAATTTTACTGATGGCGGAACACCGCATTCGCACATCTCATCGACGTTGGTTTGCAGCTTAACACAGAAAAATTTACACCACAGGCCGTGGTGCGGCCTGCAGCAAAGGAAAGCCTCACATAACGTGACAAACATTGCTATGTGGAGAATCGAATTGGGGGATAGCTGAAGACAGTGAAAGTGGAGGAGGCCGCGATGGAATGGATGGATTGGAAACCCTAGACCACGGATCAGAAAGAGAATGAAACATACCCATTCGTTATCCCTGGGGTGGGGGATGGCCTCTTGCACAGTGTCATTCCCAACGACGGTGAGGCCGAGGCACGCGTAAGCCTCCTCCAACCGTGGCAGGTAGCCGGTGTCAGAGAGCCGATCCAGTTGGCCTTGCCCCACCGTGCATAGCTTCCACTTGCCCTTGGTGACAGATGCCACCTTGGGCGCCGGAGCGGTGGCCTTGGCCGCATCAATGGGCTGACTGCCCTTTCACAACTAACGACAGCCAGCCATGTTAGGATGCAAGAGCGGCGCTGTGGTTGGAGTGGAAATATGGAAGCTTGGGCACTGGAGCTCGAAGCGACAGGAAGAAGATGAAGGCAGGGGAGAATGAGAGCGTAAAGCTCTCTCCCCCATCGCCTCCCGCCTTTTATAGGTGGGGTAAATACGAAGCGGGGGCAGGTTAACTACGCCACACGACAGTAAATCCTCCCACTTCCCCATGTTTATGCGTTGATTGCACGCGGGGATCGAGGGTGGCAACCATTAATTACCGTGCATATTGATGTGCATGATCCCTCTTGATGGGATGTGACCTTGGTGTGCCCCTGACCCACGACCGCACCTCTCATTGACCATCAGGTCAAGGACGCCATGTGGCCAAGTGGGCCCATGGAGAAGACCGGTCTGTGTTGTCAGAACCTGACCAGATAATCATCAACAAAGGAGCGCGGGAATTCTTTGCGTCAATGGGCCGACTGCACAGGAAATATTTCTGGTATGCAGCTCAGCCAAAACTTCTTCAACACTTGTCAGGGACCGAGGTGGTGTTGGTCACCTCAGATGCAGTCTGACATCGAAGCTCGGCTACAAAGGGGATGTAGCCAGACTTGAAGATCGGTTTCAAGATCGGCGACCGAAGATGATATGCAGTTCGGATAGGCCGAGATGCAGCCAGACTTGAAGACCGGTTCAAGGGCTACTGACGTTGTCCCGACTAAGGGGCCTCTCACCACATCGACTCCCGGCCTGGTGGGTCGGGCTGACGGCCCCTTGTCGATTCTGTCCTGGGCCACATTGGGCAGCCCATGACGTGTACAAGGAAGATCCAGAAGGCTTGGCGTACACGACAAGATGCCGGATTCGTTGAGGGATCTACCTCCTCGTACGTAGCAGACTAGGATCATGTACCCTAGGACCCCCCGGTATCTGTTGGCCCAGTGGGAACCGGGGTACAACAGGCCGTCTGCCTGCTGCCCAGGAAGCAATGCCTGGTAAAGTCCCAAGAGGCGGCCCAGCTGTAGGCGCCGCGAATCAAGACGCCTCGTGAGGCACTGGCCTCACGAAGACCCTCTCCGCAAGGGGCGGATCCACCGAAGACCACTGATGTCGGCAGGCAGCCTCGCGAGGCCCCTTCTCGCTAGGCAGCCTCCCGAGGCCACCCGCGCCAGGAGTTGCTTGGCGCTGGCCGCGCGGCCTCATGCCCACCATGTGGGTGACGTATCTGCACAAGACGACAGCGACAGGGGCCACGCTGGCAGGCGCTGCCAGGGAGGATTTCCTCTTTGGTGATAAAGGGGCAGCGCTAGCTGCCCTCCCACAAAGCAAGTCCCAAAGCTTGCCTGTTTGGTGCAAGGAGACCATGACGACACAGCGCGCCAGGGGGGGATGTCATCGCCGAGCCCACGAGCGCGTCATGCATGGTGCCTTTGCAGAACGAAGACTACTTTTGTCAGGATAAGACTGGGCGCCAGTCCCCCTTTGAACCGCCATTATGTGGCAACCCTTCCCAACAATATTTTCGAGGGAAGAGGACCAGGGTGGATATGAAAGGGGCAGCGCTGCCACCGTAGGGGGAGGGGATTCCGACCTTCTTCTACCTTGTATGCGAGAAAACTCTCATCCACAGCAATCCCAACCGAGCAGGAGTAGGGTTCTACACCACCGGGTGGCCCGAACCAGCGTAGCTGCTTGAGTCCCTGCCGTGCCCTGTGTGTGTGTGTGCTCTCTCGTCGTGCCCCACTCACCGTAGCTCCGCCAAGGTCATCGTCCGGTCGTTAGGTGGCGAGTAGGCCCCCAGTGTTCGAACCAGGGTTCCCGGAGCCCCAACTCCGACATTTGGCGCGCCAGGTAGGGGGCCTACTTCCGCGCCTTCGACTTCGACATCATCATGGCCGACGCCCGACGCGAGCGTGCCCTGCGCTGGGCCGCCAGGGTGGTCCACACCGAGCCCGTCACCCACGACAACCGCCGCCGTCGAGCCGGCACCGCCACCGAGCTTGCGGCGGGCCGGGGGGGCAGGCCTCCTCCCTCCATCCATCCGTGCAGCCGCATGGCCGCACTGCTTCAGCATCTTCACTCGCCCGACACGACCCGACGGATCCACAGGCCGTGCTGCTCACGACGCGCGAGCTGCTATGCTACCACCCTCCCGAGGCTGGCTACGACGCCTGCTCACGCGCATCACCGAGCTCATCAACGCTGCCGGAGATGCCTCGGCGCCCTCTCGCTCCCTTCCAACTCTGTTGCCGCGTGGCGCGGAGGCAGGACATGGCGTGCCTCCACTGCCTTCCCTGTCCAACGAGGACGCGGGGCATCACCGTGGTAGGCGCACGCGGGAGTGGTCACATGGCGAATCCTCGCCGGACCCCCAACAACGACGCGAGCTGCCAGATTGTCTGGCGCGCAGCACCAGACGCGAGCGTCCTCATCGAGCAGCAGTGCCAGCGCCAAGACCACACCATCTAGGACGTCGTGGTGGCTGGGCTGTCGTGCCTTCACTCGCGAGCTATGCTGTGTGGTGTGGCCTCTCAAGTTCAATCCAGAGCTGCCTCCTCCCTACGACGGCACCCCCAACCCCACGGAGTTCCTGCAGCTCTACACCTTGACCATCGAGGCTGCGGACGGTGATGACTGGGTCATGGCGAACTGGTTCCCCATGGCCCTCATGGACGCCGCGCGCTCATGGCTGATGAATCTTCCCGGAGCCTCTCCTTGCGGTGCTTGCTGAGGCCATGAGAGCTCCCGCCCACAACCCAGTGGAAGCTCCATGCTCAGACATGGCGGAAAGTTCTACCCGTGACCTCACGGGCACGAACGAAGAGGAGCTGTACACGCTCCGGAGCCTCTCTTTGTGGTGCTTGCTAAGGCCGTGAGAGCTCCCGCCCACAACCCAGTGGAAGCCCCATGCTCAGACACGGTGGAAAGTTCTACCGGTGGCCTTACGGGCACGAACGAAGTGGAGCTGTACACGCTCTGGAGCCTCTCTTTACGGTGCTTGCTGAGGCCGTGAGAGCTCCCGCCCACAACCCAGTGGAATCCCCATGCTCAGACATGGCGGAAAGTTCTACCCGTGACCTCATGGGCACGAACGAAATGGAGCAGTACACGATCCGGAGCCTCCTCTCCATTTCGACTGGCCGCAAGAGCTCCCGCCCACAACCCAGTGGAAGCCCCATGCTCAGACATGGCAGAATGATCAAACTGAGGGTGCCGCCTAGACGCAACATCCTCAAGTTGACCCATGTCCATCAGGGCAGCCTTATCTTTTTAGAGCTATACACACTCCAGAGCCTCCTCTGCATTGCCGCTGGCCGCAAGAGCTCCCGCCCACAACCCAGTGGAAGCCCCATGCTCAGACATGGCGGAACGTTCTACGCGTGACCTCACGGGCACGAACGAAGTGGAGCTGTACATGCTCCGAAGCCTCTCTGTGCGGTGCTTGCTGAGGCTGCGAGAGCTCCCGCCCACAACACGGTGGAAGCCCCATGCTCAGACATGGCGGAACGATCAAACTGAGGGCGCCGCCTAGCCGCAACATCCTCAAGCTGACCCTTGTCCGCCACGGCAGCCTCATCTTTTTGGTTGTGCAATGAAAACCTTTTCATGCAACAGTAAAAGTTTTTATTTCCTAAGTATTGTGTATGCTCGATAAGCTATTTACTTCAGGAGTTATGCGCGCTCATGATTTCGCTCCTGCGCATCACGTGAGCCGGGGCTGGACATGGTGCCTACGCTTGGGTCAGTCCCAGCAGCGCCGCCAAACCTAAGTGACTGAGCTCTGGCTCACGGGCCTGCTAATGTGCACGTCACCTCACCATGGTCCTTGGTACTTTGTCTCCTCGTGTGACGCCCACGAGCGAACTAGCAAGTGCGCGCTGCTCCGCTACTTGTGAAACTTGTCGAAATATGGTTGTCGCAGAGATACGGCGCGCAGAAGGCCTCATGAGCACTGCATCAAGAGGCGACCCACTGCACACGCCTCTTCAAGAAACCTGCAGGAAGCCTCATGAGTGCTGCCTCACGAGGCAGCCTGCGGCGCCCATCCCCACCAAGTGCCAGCGGGAGGCCTCACGAGCGAGCGGCCCACGATGTGTACCCTGCAAGCCGTGGCACGCCAAGCCTCACGACCCGTGAAAAAGCTAAGTCCTAACACCTCGCTGACCCTCCTGGGCGCCTCTCGAGCCCTCTCTCTTCCTCCCAACCTCGCTGAGTGCTGGTGTTTATTCCTTTGTGCAAGCTGCTTGCATTTCAAAGGGGGACTTCTTAAGCATCATGCCTCGGGAGTCCTAACCACCTCGTGGAGCCCAACACCCTCTGGCCTTGTCTAGGCATGCATCCTAACATACCAGCGATGGTCGTAGCATACCCGGGGGCTGGGTCCTAGCGACGTAGAGCACAAAGGCAAGCAAAAAGGGAAAGACAGGCCTCACGAGGATGCCTCACGAGGAACATAAGTTGCAACAAAATTCTAGGTTCTTAACTTGATCACAAAGTCATGTCTTCACGCCTCCATGGGGCTACATCTACTCTGATGCAGGAAGGAAAAGAAAAGGAGGGGGGCTTAAGTGGAAGAGGCGCTGTCGCCACCACCATCGTCCTCGTCGTCGCCATCGCCGTCGGCAGCCTCACCAGAGCTCTCGCTGTAGTGGGAGAACTTCTAGACCAAGGCCTCCACGTGCTCCCGCACCTCCTTCTCGAGCCCATCGCGAAGCTCTAGAGGGACAGGGCTCATCACCCTATCGAAGTCAAAGGCATCGTCGGCTCGGAAGAGATTGCTCAAGAGCCGTGTCGCTGCTTGGCTCAGGAGGTCGCGGCACTCCCCTTCGATGATGCCGTCCATCCGCTTGGCGCCGTCCTCTACCCGCTCCACGATCTTGGTGAAGAAGTCTAGGTAGCTGGCGTCATCATCTTTGAGGGGGTCCATGAGCCTCTTAACGGCGAAGCTCACTAGGGCGGCGCGGGCACGGTTCGCATGGGCGCGGTACATCTTCGCACGCTCGTGCTGCCGCTCCAGCGCTCGGGCCGCCTCATCCTTGGCCTTCTCGATGACCTCGGAGATGCTGCCCACCTGCGCCTGGAGGGAGGCCAGTGTGACGCCCCTGACTCGATCATGCACTAATCATACACGCAAATGCGCATGATCAAGCCTAAGGACTCACGGGAAGATATCACAGCACAACTCTAAACACAAATAAAGTCATACAAGCTTTATAATACAAGCCAGGGGCCTCGAGGGCTCGAATACATAAGCTCGTGAACAAGCGTTAGCAGAAGCAACAATATCTTAGTACAGACATAAAGTTAAACAAGTCTGCCTTAAGAAGGCTGAGCAAAACAATGACACTATATCGAAAAGGCACAGGCCTCCGGCCAGGGAGCCTCCGAACCTACTCCTAGTTGTCGGGAACTTCATAGTAGTAACCACCCTCACTGTGGTAGCAGTAGTCATCGGCGGAGGCAGCTGGCTCCGGGGCTCCGTCATCTGGTCGCATCAATCGGGTATGGGGAAAAGAAGTAGCAAAGCAACCGTGAGTACTCATCCAAAGTACTCGCAAGACTGACATCAGAACTATGCTAGTATGCATCATTATCAAAGGAGGGGTTGTATCTGTGGACTAGACTGTAGAATTGCCAGAATAGAGAGAGAAAGGCCTAGTCCTATCGAAGACTAGCATCTTCAGCGTCTTGCAACATTAGAGGAGTGCAGATTAGCATTTTAAAGTTGCAGTAACAAGTATAATAGTAACCATGCCCAGAGATCCTTTCTCGACTCCCTGCGAGAAAGCAATCTTGGAGCTAACATATTATTTAGGTATCCAGTTCTAGTTGTAGTAGATCGGGATACAACACTGAGCGTCCTGTTACCGTGGACACGGCTATTCGAATAGATAACTTCCCTGCAGGGGTACACTACTGTTACCCAGCACGCTCAGTTAACTCTGGCCGGACACACTTGCTGGGTAATGCCCGACCTCGGATAACCAACACGACGTAGCCCTACCTAGGTTCAACAGAGAGGTCAACACACCGGTCTACATCCTAAATGCTAAGGTGTCATGGGCCAATCTTCCTTTGCACTCCTGCGTGTTGCGAACGCGGCCGGTGAGCAGACCTAGCCCCCTTATACAAGCACAGGCATAACCAGTCCAACCCGGCGCGCGCCACTCAGTTGCTGACGTCTGAGGAACTTCGGCTGAAACATACGGCGTAGAGGGTCCCATAACCATTATCCCACATGGTGGTAGTGCGTATAGGCCAGCGGCCAACTCAGATCAAATACCCAAATCCATTAAGCGTGTTATTGGTATCTCGCAGACACGAACAGGGTTCAAGGCTCGCCTCTGACCCCCTGCCACACCGACTAGGTAACCCGTGGTTCAACAACCAGGGACCAGGCCCACCTCTATCCTGGATGGTCTCTGCCTGCCCTGTTGTTTCACCACAATATCACTCGCGGGTGTTCTCCGGGCCCGCCCGACTTTAATGTGTTTTCTCTCGCCGGTACCCCTCGGTGTTGACCCGACTTTATCCCAAGGACTGTGGTAAAAGTCAGGGTATTCGTGTGTCCATAAAATCAAAGGGAAATCCGAGGAATCACCCTCGTTGGATTCCTACCCGATGTAATCATTAAGGTGAACCTAGGGGAATCATCCTCGATGGGTTCACACTTGAGGGGTTGCACGACAGAAGCAACATCGGGGGTGGTGAAAGAGGAATCACCCTCGTTAACCCACACCCGACTAGCTTCACTACTGAGATATCATCAGAAGTGAGTTAGGATGTATCACCCTCATCACTCGATAGTAGCCCTGCAGTGTCGTACAACTAAGGGGTGTGCAGTGCGGTGTCGGTCTCAGCCCATCGACCACCATGATCGGGGCACCTGTAACTAAGCGGGGCAACAGAGACAAGTGTGATGGACCACTGATGGTTCTTCAACCAACCTATACTAAGCATTTAGGATAGCAGGTAAGGTAACAACAACAGGATACAGAAACAGGCTATGCATCAGAATATGAGCAGACATATACAGTAGCAAATTCTAATGCAAGCATGGGGGAGAAGGAGTGGGCAATATAGGGATGATCAAGGGGGTTTTGCTTGCCTGGAAGCTCTGCTGAAAAGTTCTGGTCCTCGGGAACGTAGTCATACTCCGCAGCAGCGTTGGGCTCGGGGTCTATCGAAGAGAAGAGGGGGAAGAAACAATAAATAAAAGCAAACAAATGCAACACAATGCATGCTATGGCAATATGCAGTGTTGGTGGTGACCTAATGCAATGCTACACGTTAGAGATGGAGTGGGAATATTTTCCCGGCTTTTAGGCAGATTTCGGTATACTGAACCGGAGGGGAAGTTTTCATGTTCACATGGTTGTCGGCATGTGACAGGTAGACGGAGGGCGTATTTGGATTTGTCTCGTTTTTCTGATCAACTTTCATGTAGAAAGTTTTTTGATCCGAGCTACGGTTTAATTTCTACGAATTTCTGAAGATTAAACAATATCAAGAAATTCCTGGAATTATTTAATTCGAAAATATCCCAGAAATACTAAATGCACCCAATGGCTGTTTAGCCACAGAGGCTGACATGTGGGCCCAGTCAACTGCGGACTCAGCAGTCAACTTTGACCACTCTGACCAGTCCAACTGGCAGGTGGGGCCCACCTGTCATACACAAGGACTAACTAAAACAACTAACAGTGTTAATTAGCTAGGTGGGGCCCGGCGTCAGTGACTAAGCTAATCAGTGGGTTAACTAATTAAGTGTATTTAGCCACTAATTAACGTCCTGACATGGGGGACCCACCTGACAGAAGTCAGTGGTGAACAGTAATAGTTGCCCGTGGTCAACGGGGTCAAAAGTGGCCAGGGGGCCCACTGGCAGTGACCCAGGTGGGCCCCAGGTGGTGCCACGCTGGCAGCCGGCGCCAGAGCTGCTCCGGTGAGCTCCAGACGTGGCGGCGAGCCATGGCGAGTGGCGGGATTTTCCTACGGTGGACCGATTCGCGTGATTTTTACTGCGTTCGAACGAGGTCGAAACGGCGCATCTAAACGAGCTATCGCGCGACCTCAGGGATGACTGGAGGTGGCCGGATGGCGAGGTACCACGGTGGCCGGAGCACGGCAAAACGACGACCTAGCCAGGGGGAGCGTACGGCTAGGGAAAAAGGGACGGAGGGAGGTGGTGGCTCACCGAGCGGCGCAAGGAGGCCCGTGGCAGTTTTGTAGCAGCAAGGGAGGTCAAATCGATGACGGTGCCATCCGGTGGCCAGAGATGGGGACGAAGACGAATGGCAGCTGCAGAGGGCCCCGGCTCCAGTGGAGGACACCAGACGAACTGGCGGAGGTCGGCGGAGCCCGTGTACATCTCGGGAGGACGAATGGGCGCCGGTGGCAGCAGAGGTGCCAGCGGCGCGTCGACGGCGTCGCTCGGGCAGAGGGGAGGAGAGGCGAGCGAGTGCGCGCGAGAGAGGGGGGAGTGGCGAGGCGTCCATTAGGGAAGGGCTCGGGGTTGCCCTTATCCCCAGCCCAACTGCCCCGGCGCCATGGCGACCAGTGACCGGAGCTGCGACCTCCTGGCCATGGCGCAGGCAACACAGAGGGAAGGGAGCAGGTAGGAGAACAGAGGTGGGCTGGGCCAGCTCGGTCAGTTTGGCCGGATTGCACAGTAGGCTTTCCCCCTTTTCTTCCTTTTCTTTTTATTTCTTTTCTGCTTTAGCTGCTAGCCACTGTTTTGCCTATTATTTTCCCACTGAAGGAGTTTTGTAAATTACATAGGTGACCATATAAATCACTTTGCAATATTCTGAGCTGGCACAAAAAGTTTGAGGCAGTTTAGATTTGATTTCAATTTTGCTAAAATAGAAATGATTTAAGAGAGGCTACTTAGGTACTGTTTTAAATAGGGTAGGGGCATTTTGCTAGTTCAAATAATATTGGTTTTATTTTTATAATTGCTTTGGGATTATTTGCAATAGTATGAACTATTTTGTCTTGCTGTTTGGATAATTATCATTTTGACTTTCTTTTAAATTTTGAATTTGAAGTTGGAATATTTCCTAAATGCAATTTGTTTAGGATGATCATGATGACATGGCAATTTAATTAGCATAATGACGGGGTTAGAATATGGGGATGTTACAGCCAGCTCCCCCTCAGCGTCCGCCTTGGCCTTCAGCGCGGGCTCCTTGCTCACCTCTGCCTCCTTCAGCAGCTCCTTGAGGCCGAAGATCTCCGCCTGGAGCTCATCCCGCTTCTTGGCGAAGCGGTCCTCCTGAAGCTTCAGCTTATGGCTATGATCCTTAACAAGCGCCGCAGGCTCGTTCTTGGACTTTGCCTCGGTGTCCGCCCTGATCTTCTTCTCCTTCTCCTCAAGCTGAGAGTTGGCCTTGGCGAGGCGATCTTTGTAGGAGACCTGGGCAGCCGCCACCTCGCGGTCCAACGTCGTTAGGCGCTCGCGCTCAGCCTCCTGCTCTGACGTGGTTATCGCAAGCTCTCGCTCCCGGATCTCGGCGTCCCCCTCACGGGCGGCAAGGGCCTCCTCGCTCTTGGCGAGCTCTCCCTCTCGAGAGGCAAGTTGCCCCTCGTGGGCTGCAGCGGCGTCCTCCCGCGCCCGGAGCCCTTGCTCCCTGGAGGCGGCCTCCTCCAAGAGGGCCTTCTCACGGGCCTCCGCCTCTTCGTGCCGCTTGTCGGCCTCCGCGGCATCCTTGGCGGCTCCCTAGAAGAGCTCCTTGGCATCTTTGGCGGCCTTGTCGCACCGCTCCCGTGTGGCATTCTAGTGCAAGCGGCCGAACTTGACGGCCATGTTGAGCTGGCGCCACCCCTCCACGAGGCGCAGGCGCTCGTCTACAAGGCGCGCCTCCTCCACCCAAAGATCCTCCTTGAGCACGTCCAGTGCCGCCATGGCACTCTGCAGGGCTCCGCGCTTGAGCACGGCGCTGTCACTCAGCAGCTGCAAGGCCCAGCTGGTCCGCGGCCTCCGCGCCGCCGTCCACTGTCATGGCTCGTGAGGGCCCGGACTCGTCGGCGGTGGCCTCTCCAGCGGGCATGGAAGGCTGCGGAGGGTTTGGCCCTTCGGCCCCCTCCATCGTCTCGTTGCCTCCCGCGCCGGGCACCTCGGGCGGCACCACCTCACCTCCGGAGGCCCTCTCCCGAGGCGTCGTGGGGGAAGTGGGGGCCTCTCCGTCACGTCGTGCTGCCACGCGTCCCTACCTGTGCCCGGCAGTCTTCTTAGGCCCCGCGTTGTTTCATCCCCAATGGGCGGAAACGTGTGTGCCACGGGTCCGGGGGCTACTGGGGGGGGGGGGGGGGGGGGGGGGGGGGGGGGGGGGGGGGGGGGGGGGGGGGGGGGGGGGGGGGGGGGGGGGGGGGGGGGGGGGGGGGGGGGGGGGGGGGGGGGGGGGGGGGGGGGGGGGGGGGGGGGGGGGGGGGGGGGGGGGGGGGGGGGGGGGGGGGGGGGGGGGGGGGGGGGGGGGGGGGGGGGGGGGGGGGGGGGGGGGGGGGGGGGGGGGGGGGGGGGGGGGGGGGGGGGGGGGGGGGGGGGGGGGGGGGGGGGGGGGGGGGGGGGGGGGGGGGGGGGGGGGGGGGGGGGGGGGGGGGGGGGGGGGGGGGGGGGGGGGGGGGGGGGGGGGGGGGGGGGGGGGGGGGGGGGGGGGGGGGGGGGGGGGGGGGGGGGGGGGGGGGGGGGGGGGGGGGGGGGGGGGGGGGGGGGGGGGGGGGGGGGGGGGGGGGGGGGGGGGGGGGGGGGGGGGGGGGGGGGGGGGGGGGGGGGGGGGGGGGGGGGGGGGGGGGGGGGGGGGGGGGGGGGGGGGGGGGGGGGGGGGGGGGGGGGGGGGGGGGGGGGGGGGGGGGGGGGGGGGGGGGGGGGGGGGGGGGGGGGGGGGGGGGGGGGGGGGGGGGGGGGGGGGGGGGGGGGGGGGGGGGGGGGGGGGGGGGGGGGGGGGGGGGGGGGGGGGGGGGGGGGGGGGGGGGGGGGGGGGGGGGGGGGGGGGGGGGGGGGGGGGGGGGGGGGGGGGGGGGGGGGGGGGGGGGGGGGGGGGGGGGGGGGGGGGGGGGGGGGGGGGGGGGGGGGGGGGGGGGGGGGGGGGGGGGGGGGGGGGGGGGGGGGGGGGGGGGGGGGGGGGGGGGGGGGGGGGGGGGGGGGGGGGGGGGGGGGGGGGGGGGGGGGGGGGGGGGGGGGGGGGGGGGGGGGGGGGGGGGGGGGGGGGGGGGGGGGGGGGGGGGGGGGGGGGGGGGGGGGGGGGGGGGGGGGGGGGGGGGGGGGGGGGGGGGGGGGGGGGGGGGGGGGGGGGGGGGGGGGGGGGGGGGGGGGGGGGGGGGGGGGGGGGGGGGGGGGGGGGGGGGGGGGGGGGGGGGGGGGGGGGGGGGGGGGGGGGGGGGGGGGGGGGGGGGGGGGGGGGGGGGGGGGGGGGGGGGGGGGGGGGGGGGGGGGGGGGGGGGGGGGGGGGGGGGGGGGGGGGGGGGGGGGGGGGGGGGGGGGGGGGGGGGGGGGGGGGGGGGGGGGGGGGGGGGGGGGGGGGGGGGGGGGGGGGGGGGGGGGGGGGGGGGGGGGGGGGGGGGGGGGGGGGGGGGGGGGGGGGGGGGGGGGGGGGGGGGGGGGGGGGGGGGGGGGGGGGGGGGGGGGGGGGGGGGGGGGGGGGGGGGGGGGGGGGGGGGGGGGGGGGGGGGGGGGGGGGGGGGGGGGGGGGGGGGGGGGGGGGGGGGGGGGGGGGGGGGCGTCGTGGGGGAAGTGGGGGCGTCTCCGTCACGTCGTGCTGCCACGCGTCCCTACCTGGGCCCGGCAGTCTTCTTAGGCCCCGCGTTGTTTCATCCCCAATGGGCGGAAATGTGTGTGCCACGGGCCCGGGGGCTACTGTCGGCCCAAGGGGAACCTGGGTACCACAAGCCGTCTGCCTGCGGCCCAGGAAGCGACACCAGGTGAAGGCCCAATTGGCGGCTTAGCTGTAGGCGCCGCGAAGCAAGACGCCTCGTGAGGCACTGGCCTCACGAAGACCCTCTGCCCAAGGGGCGGATCCACCGAAGACCACCGACGTCGGCAGCCAGCCTCGCGAGGCCCCTTCTCGCTAGGCGGCCTCTTCAAGGCACGGCTCCTCCACCCGAAGATCCTCCTTGAGCGTGTCTAGTGCAGCCCTGGCGCTCTACAGAGCTCCACGCTTGAGCACGGCACTGTCACTCACCTGCTGCAAGGCCCAGCCGGTCCGCGGCTCCGCGCCGCCGTCCACTGTCATGACTCGCGAGGGCCCGGACTCAGGCCCCTTTTCAGGTTCCTTCTCCTTGCTCCTCGCGGGGGGCGCGTCCCCCGCCGAGCGCTGGGGGCTCCTCGCCGCCTCCTCCTCGGCCTGCCGCGCCGGCGCATGCCGCGGGCTCGCCGCGGCGGCTTCAAGATTCTGGTGCGCAGGCGAGCGCGGAGGGCTTGCCGTAGCCCTCTCGTCGGCGGTGGCCTCTCCAGCGGGCGTGGAAGGCTGCGGAGGGTTTGCCCCTTCGGCCCCCTCCATCGTCTCGTCGCCTCCCGCGCCGGGTACCTCGGGCGGCACCACCTCACCTCCGGAGGCCCCTCTCCCAAGGCGTCATGGGGGAAGTGGGGCTGTCTCCGTCAAGTCATGCTGCCATGCGTCCCTACCTAGGCCCGGCAGTCTTCTTAGGCCGCGCGTCGATTCGTCCCCAACGGGCGGATACGTGCGTGCCGCGGGCCCACGGGCTACTGTCGGCCCAGGGGGAACCGGGGTACCATGGGCCGTCTGCCTGCTGCCCAGGAAGCGTAGCCTGGTAAAGGACCAAGAGGCGGCCCAGCTGTAGGCGCCGCGAAGCAAGACGCCTTGCGAGGCACTGGCCTCACGAAGACCCTCTCCACAAGGGGCGGATCCACCGAAGACCACCGACGTTGGCAGGCAGCCTCGCGAGGCCCCTTCTCGCTAGGCAGCCTCCCGAGGCCCCCCGCCAGGAGCCGCTTGGCGCCGGCCGCGCGGCCTCGTGCCCACCACATGGGTGACATATCTGCACAAGATGACAGCGACAGGAGCCGCGCGGCCAGGGAGGATTTCCTCTTTGGTGATAAAGGGGCAGCGCTAGCTGCCTTCCCACAAAGCAAGTCCCAAAGCTCGCCTGTTTGGTGCAAGGAGACCATGATGACGCAGCGCGCCTGGGGGGGTGTCATCGCCGAGCCCATGAGCGCATCATGGACGGTGCCTTTGCAGAACGAAGACTACTTTTGTCAGGATAAGACTGGGCGCCTGCCCCCCTTTGAACCCCTGTTGTGTGGCAACCCTTCCTGCCAATATTTTCGGGGGAAGAGGATCTGGGCGGATATAAAAGGGGCAGTGCTGCCACCGTAGGGGGAGGGAATTCCCACCTTCTTCTACCTTGTATGCGAGAACACTCTCATTCACAGCAATCCCAACCGAGCAGGAGTAGGGTTTTACACCGCCGGGTGCCCCGAACCTGGGTAGCTGCTTGAGTCCCTGCCGTGCCCTGTGTGTGTGCGCTCTCGTCGTGCCCCGCTCGCCGTAGCTCCGCCAAGGTCATCGTCCGGTCGTTAGGTGGCGAGTAGGCCCCCAGTGTTCGAACCAGGGTTCCCGGAGCCCCAACTCCGACAGTACCCTATGTAAACCGAGGGGCCAGGCTCGTAGATAGACATATTACAATCTAATCAGAAATCTCTGGGTAGTTTACCTGTACTTTATACACACTTCAACACAATAAAACACAAGCAGAAAGTAGGGTTTTATCTCTTTGGAGAGTCTGAACCTAGGTAAATCCTATGTCCCTGTTATCATCGTTCTAAGACATTTAGCTTAAGATCCCCTACCTAGAGTTGTGCCAGATTTAGCTCCGTCAGAGATCCCTGGAGCTCTGCGACAAACTGAGCAAAGCTGGTCGTATCTCATATATATATAACACATTATGATTAATACTGACACAATGTCTTTTTTTTTATACTGAACACTGCACGCTGCACACTGCAGTTAGTATAACTCGATGAGCTGAGTAATCCTTTAAGGCTTTAACGCGGATGGAGACGGAGCGATTTGAGAGCCTCTGTGCCGGATGTGCTGCCGCCATGTGGGCCCAACTTCCCATCTCCTCAGACCTGTGGGCCCATGCTCATTCGGTCGGTTTGTGTCTAGTCTCGCCCCAACTCTTCACGCAGCCGCCGCCGCCCCTCCTCCTCCCCAGCTCTCTCCTCGTTCCCCCTCACTACACTCTTGTGCCCCCCTGAGCCATCGTTGCCGCCCTCCTCCTCGACGCCTCACGAGCCCTTCCCCCTCCTCTTTCTGAGCGGCGACGACTGGTGGGATTGGAGGCGGCAGGTCGCGCGATGGGGGAAGAGATCCTGCGGCAGCCTGGCTCGCGTGGTGGAGACGCAGGGTCGCGTCTGGAAGGGATGCTGCGGAGGCAGGCGACGTGGACAGATGCGGTGGCCGGCTGGAAGGGAGGTAACGACCAACGATGGCGACGCCGCTCTGTTGTTGGGACTTGGGACGGCCTCACGTACGACCTCGACGACGGCCTTGCTGCCGTTGTCCAGCCCATACTTGCCAAGTTCCCAGGTCGATGGGGTCGAGGGACGGGAACGAGGGTCGAGGATCGCTCAGTGACCAAAGTAGGGAACGGTAGGGGTATACATCTCTAGAACGACCGATCGACAAGGGGAACGCGATCCAAATCATTTGGGAACGATGACGGGAACGATGCAATGGGTTGAGGAGCGATACACATGTCTAAGCTTGTGACAGCGATCACGTATGTACAACCTTTTATTTGGACGGTAATATAGGCTTTATTATAGGCGGTGTATTAGTGCTTGATTGATGCTGGCCCAGAAATTAAGGAGATCTACCTAGCCCAAAACACAAAGACCACGCCGCCGCTTGAAAGACAGAGACTTAGTCGCCGCATTCGTGTGTGCTCGGCGAAAATAACCGATGCGGCGGCTGGACGGCGCGGCCCAGCCACCATGTACTCGCCCCGCAAGGTGCAGACTGTGGAGGCCGCCGTGGGGTGGCGCCGCCGCACAACAGGATTCCGGCGATCCATGCGCGCACGTGATGCATCCTGAGAAGGCTGTCCGAGTTCTCGATTTCTTGCTCCACGGCGGAGGCCGGACGCCGCAGAAGTCTGGTAAGCCTTCAAACTCTCTGCGAATCAAGATTGCCGTTCCCTAGTGTTTTGGTTCACGTTCCCACGACCGAATCGTGTCGTCCCACACCTCGATCCCGACCCTCGATCCGGGTCGACGATCCCGGGTCGAGGGACGCGGCACCGTTCCGCGTTCCCGGCAACTATGGTCCAGCCAAGGGTTTGGGCATGGCCACATCTGCTCATGACGGCGTTGGTAAGAAGTGATTTGGTGGTTCCTATAGTGTTGTTATTTGTCTTCTTTCCTTAATTTGGCCTATTAATTTTGACAGATCCAGTGGGGAGGGTTTGAGGCGGTTGCTGATTCATGGATGTTTCCTTCGTAAACAATGCGATTTTACACACAAAAAGGTGGATCCTGGGTGTCAAATGCAGGCCAATCAAGGTTGCATTAGAGCTGCCAGTGGATGCTATACGTTTTGAAAATTGATTTAAAAGCCATGAAGGTAGACTGAGCTTCTCATTTCATCATTTATTTTTACGAGAACTTTTGGACATAATCATTGTTAAGCAGTTGCTCTATCAGTGCACAGAATTTTTGGAGGATGAAGGATTATGGTCAAACTACTCACATATAGACCCTCGCAATACCAGATAGGAGTAGTTTGCTTGGCAATGGTAAGAAACTCAAAGATTGATTTAAAGTGACACTTAATATTTACCCTCCGTATAACGTACTATTTGTTCGATCATTTCTTTGCAAATTTATCTGGGAACCCTAGGACTAACAATCATTATAACCAACCTTTACCAAGGGACACATTGACCATAGTCCCTATAAATGTTGTTGAAGAAACAAATGCATCTCCATGCACTACTGGAAAATTCATCGTTACCGAGTTCTTTTCTCTTTGCCGAGTACTGGAACACGGGATCACGGTAAAAGGTAAGTAAGCCGAGTGTGGCTCTCGGCAGAGAGCAGCACACGGCACACGCTCGTGGTTGCCGAGCGTCTACTACAAAGGGCTCGGCAAACAAATAAGACTCGGTTTATGTGATGTATGCCGAGATCCTTTTTTACGGCACCCGGCAAACAAGTGCCAGGTGGCATGGCCGTTTGCGCTTGACGGCTCCGTCACGTACACTCCGTCTAAGCCGAGATTCGACATCAAGTACTCGGCAAACTATTTACGAAAATAGTTTTTCCTTCACAGTAAATGTTTAACGAGCTCCCACGGCCAAGCACTCGGCAAAGTATTTAAGTAAATTATTTTTCTCCTATGGCATAATTGTTTGCCGAGATCGCTGTCACACTACTCGGCATACTATAGTCAGGTCATGCCACGTTCCCAAGTACCTTAGTTCACGGAAAAAAGCTGGCAGTGGCAGCATAGCTCAGGCACCACCTTTGCCGAGCTCCACACTCGAGAAATGCTGGCATCACCGAGTGCCGAACTCGGCAGAAGGTAACAGCACAGTGCAGATCTATCTGTTCTGTCCTAAGTCCCTGCAATTGACATACAGCACATATATTTTGACTTGACATAATTTCACAGCACATATAGCACACAACACATATATCACATCATTAAAGCTCAAAGTGACATCACATATGAATTAAACTCATATATACCAACAAGTTCACAACATAGCTCACGACAGGTTCACTACATAATCCATCAACCAACACAAAACATAAGAAGCAACCACTTCGCAAGTTCAGTACATAAGAGGAGGACGAGGGTCGACACATCACAACAATCTTGGAGGAGGGGGAGGAGGGTTTCCTCTCATCATCATCGCCCACATTGCCCGTAACACCTACAGAGGCCGAGGGTCGACATGTCAGCATTGTTCCAAGTTGGTCAATCGGTTAATATGGATAGGCGTTGATATGGGAAAGTACTAACCGCTAAGTCTTCCGAGATCTTCTTCCTTTCCGCCTTTTCGACCTTCATCCATTCCTCCTGTTCGGCCGCCTGCTTCTGTCTAGCCGCCACTTCAGCCTGCAGCCGCGCCTCCAGTTCGGCTGCGTCTCTTGCACGTGCGGCCTCGGATGCCTCCAGGGCGGCCTGTAATACACGGAGTTCCTTCACATATAGGTTGCGACACCAAGAATGGAAATTCAAGAACGGGGCTGCGGGCACATAAAATCAAGGAAGGAAAGGGCTGGGAGTTCCCGCCCACAGTCTTCGGTCCATTCCCAGGCCCTGCGCAAACCACTGAGAGGGTGGGCCCGGCATGGGGGGCACGGGGAGGCCGCCGGCGCGCATCTTGCTGGAATTTAAATCCCCGAAAATTCACGGGAGCCAGGAAAATGACAGGACCTGGTGCGGCATCTTCCCACGGCCCCTGCAGGCCGTCATAAAAATCCGAGGCCGTTTCGGATACGCCTTCACGGAGGCTTAGTGCAAACGGGATCTTGTCCAGCGAAGGATCCAGCTTTCGAGCGGGGATGCGTCCGGTTTGTGAAGGGGGTGCGGGGTCCGTCGCTCCGTCGGCCTCGAATCTTTTTCTGCGCTCGCGCGGTTTCGTTCGAAGGCATGTGCCAGGTTCTTGGCTTTTTCGGAGGTCGCCAGCCATATTCCGTGCATTTCCCGCATTTCTAGGTGTTTATGCGGGAAATTCAAGAACGGGGTTGCGGGCACATAAAATCATGGACGGAAAGGGCTGGGAGTCCCAGCCCGCGGTCTTCGATCCATTCCCAGGCCCTATGCACACCACCGAGAGGGTGGGCCCAGCGCGGGGGGCACGGGGAGACCGCCGGCGCGCGTCTTGCTGCTGTTTAAATCCGCGGAAATTCATGGGAGCCAGGAAAATGACGGGACCTGGCGCGGCATCTTCCCACGGCCCCTGCAGGCCATGGTAAAAATACGAGGCCATTTCGGATACGCCTTCACGGAGGCTTAGTGCAAACGGGACCTTGTCCAGCGAAGGATCTGGCTTTTGAGCAGGGATGCGTCCGGTTTGTGAAGGGGGTGCGGGGTCTGTTGCTCCGTTGGCCTCAAAACTTTTTCTGCGCTCGCGCGGTTCCGTTCCCAGGCCGTGCGCACACCACTGAGAGGGTGGGCCCGACGCGGGAGGGCACGGGCATGGGCGTGTTGTCGAGACCGCTTGGGGGAGGGTCAGACACATAGAAATTGGTATATAATTTTTTTAACCTATAAAAATAATAATAGGGAAAAAATAAAAAAAATAAAATGGAGGTAATTGAATTTTGGGGGAAGTTTCTCCGAGATCTTTATTGCAGGCTCTCGGTAAAGATCTTTTGACCTAGATCTATACTTTTGCCCGAGATTTGCTGGTCGAAATCTCAGAAAAGGGTAGCTGACCTAGATCTGGCAACGATTACCGAGTTCTTGTTGTGCTGTACTCGGTAAAACTTTCGCGGGTGGGGGACTTAGCCAAAATTTCCCCGCGAACAGCCGCGCGCATTTGCTTTTGCATTTCCAAGCTCATCCCCGCGCGAGCTGCCGCCACCCCTCTCCTCACCGGTCGCCGCCGCCCCTCGTCGCATGTAGCCGCCGCTCCTCCTCCTTGAGCTACCCCTCCCGTCTCCCCTCCCCCCACCGCCGAGCCGCTCCCTCCCCACGCCACTCATCGACCCGCCGCCCCCTCCTCTCCGGGCCGTCGCTACCTCCTCTCCGGGTCGCCGCCACCTCATCCTCTCCGGGCCGCCGTCACCACCGGCCTCCATGACCTCTCCTCCTCCCCGAGCCGCCTCCCCTCCTCCCAACTTTGCCGCCGGTGGTGAGGCCCTCATTTTTTTTCTTCATTTTTTTGTTAGTGTGTTGTATGTGTGAGGTAGTGTGTGTATGTGTGAGCTAGTGTGTGTGATTTGTTTAGATTAGTGTAGCAACATTTATTTAGCTAGTGTACTTTTATTTAGCTAGTGTATTTATAGTTTAGCAATTTTAGTTAGGTAGTGTGTGTGCTCTATTTAGGTATATATGTGTGTGTTCTTGTAGTGTATTGAGTCGTGTGTGCGCTGCAGATGTACGCAGGTGTGTGTGCGCTCTCGAGCAAGTCTTTGAGATGTGAAAGAAAAGAAAATGATTACTAAATTAAATTGCATGAATTTTTGATTGATGCTATGTTTGACAGAACTATGTCCTTTTTTGCAGGATATGCAGGAAGGTTGATCTCCAGGGAGTAACCGTCGTCGCCACGGTCCTTCTGACGTTCGAGATCACGCTTCTAGGGTAAAAATCTCAAGCCGATCTTCTAATTTTCCAAGTAGGTTTTTTTATTTGTAGATCACCTAACAAGTCGCGTAACCTAGGTGTCTCCCATTCGAAAGGGTTATATTTATAAATATGCAAGTGTTTTGCATATCTATAACCGTAACTGTTTCGAATTGTCCACGTTTTCCATGGACAGCCCGTGGATGTGTAGGCTCGGTTCGTTTTCATGACGTACTCCAGTCCGAGACAGAATTTTGGCAGTGTCTCCCTGTTGTTCTCCGGATACACATTCTCTTGGCTTTTTGCCAAGACGTGTATTTAGAGAACAGCGGGGAGGTGCTGCCGAAATTCTATCTCGGACCGGAGTACATCATGAAAACGAACCGAGCCTACACATTCTCGGGTGGGATTAGGACCTATCTTTACCTACTAGATAGCTTAGTGCATGCCATAAAATTGATGAAAAATCAGTTGTTGCATAAAAAAATTATATTCGTGTTTTACAATATACCAGAGGATGGAAGACCGTGAGTGGTTGTACGCTGGCCATCCCAGTATGGAGGGTATGACTCCTGATTGGGTCTCCAAGACCAAACAATTCTTAGATCAAGCATTTGCTGGAGAAACAGAAACTAGTGGAATTTTGTGCCCCTGCAAACAATGTGATAACCATTCCAGAAAGGATAAGGAGACTATGGGTATACACCTAGGCACACATGGGTTAACGCCAAACTAATACCGGTGGATATTCCACGGTGAGTCAGAGCAACCCAGAGCGCAGGTGGTCCGACAATGCACCGCCGAATATGATACAGGGATTGACTTCTTGCTAGAAGAAATCCGCAATGCAAATGCGCCTGATACTCAACCTACGGGAGGAGAGGTGGAAGATGAGCCGGAGGAAAGCCATATGGACTTTTATAAAGCCTTGTTTGAGGCAGAGAAACCCCTTCATGGGCATACAGGGGTTACTCAACTGGATGGCATCGCACGCCTAATGGCCCTCAAGGCCCAGTTTGGTTGGAGCAATACTTCATTCGATGCATTATTGACCGTTTTTGGCACACTTCTACCGGCAGAGCACCTTTTGCCAAGAAATATGTACGAGACGAACAAAATCCTCGGTTCACTTAAGATGCCGTATGAGAAGATACATGCTTGTCCAAAGGGATGCATGTTATTTAGAAACGAGCATGCGGATACAAAATACTGTATCTACTGCAAATCCTCTAGGTATTTTGAGGTTGACAATGGTGAAGGTAAGAAGGAGCAGCTCAAATTCCCTATCAGTGTCCTTCGGTATCTTTCATTCAGACAGTGGCTCCAACGACTTTTTATGAACGAGGAATCTGCCCAACAAATGAGATGGGCCAAAGAAGGGAAGAGATACAATCCTAAAAAGATGATACATCCGTCATGTGCTGCAGCATGAAATTTTTTTGTTGAGCTTCATAAGGATAAAGCGGGTGACGTGAAGGATGTAGCAATTGCTGTACCAACCGATGGGTTCAATCCATTTGGTGGGTTGGCTGCCACATACAGCTGTTGGCCTATGTATGTTATTCCCCTGAGGGGGGGGGGGGGGGGGGGGGGGGGGCCGTGTTTGTTGCATGCAACGACATAACATGTTCCTGTCGCTGATAATTCCAAGGCCAAACTATCCGGGGAAGAATATGAGTGTGTACATGGAACCGTTGGTTGACCACTTGCTCGTTGCCTGGAACACAGGTATACGAACCTATGACGCCGTATCAAAGAAGCACTTTGATATGCATGTTTGCTACTACACATCTTTGCATGACATGCCTGCACGTGCGATCTTCTGTGGCTGGTGTACACATGGGAAGTGGCCTTGCCCGGTGTGCCGGCAGGCTGTGACTTTCATCTGGCTGCAAAAGGGTCACAAGTATACCTGCATTGACCAAACTCGGCAATTCCTTCGTCTTGACCACCCATTCAGTCAAGACACCGTGAACTTCCGGAAAGGTGTTGTTGTCAATGATCCGCCACCACGTATGATGACCGGAAAATAGATTAAAGAAAAGTTAAAAAATCTCCAAAAAAAGACACAGGGCCTGGTTTTGAGGGATATGGAGAGGCACACCAATGGACTCACATTCCAAGCTTGTGGAGGCTCCCATACTTTGAGGATCTCGAACTTCCACATAACATTGATGTAATGCACACTGAAAAGAATATCGTCGAGGCCCTTCTTGGCACAATCCTTGACACTAAAAAGTCGAAGGATAACGTTCATGCTAGAGTCAATCAATACAATCTGTGTGGTAGAGAAAAGCTAAAGATGGTTGCTCCTGGACCCAAAGGTAAAAACTGGAAAAGGCTACTGGCCCCGTTCTGCCCGCAAAAGAAGCAAAGGACGGACATACTCAAATGGATCATGACCAAGTTGTACTTCCCTGATGGGTATGCAGCTAATATCATGAGGGGCGTTAATTTGAGTACCGGGGAAATAGGAGGGCTGAAAAGTCATGACTATCATGTATGGATTCAGCGGATATTGCCTGTGATGATTCGAGGATATGTCGATGAGGATACTTGGCGAGTGATGGCGGAGTTGAGCTATTTCTTCCGCCAGCTTTGTGCTAAAGAGTTAGATATTGAAGTGGTTGAAAAGTTGGAGGAACAGGCACCCGAGTTGCTATGTAGGCTAGAGAAGATCTTTCCGCCAGGCTTTTTTAATCCGATGCAACATATGATCTTCCATCTCCCGTACGAGGCACGAATGGGGGGGCCTGTGTAGTACCGTTGGCAGTATCCAGCCGAGAGAGAACAGAAGGATCTTCGTGGAAAATGTAGGAATAAAGCCCGCATCAAAGCTTCCATAGCCGAGGCATACTTGCACCAAGAGGTGTCA
Organism: Thinopyrum obtusiflorum; assembly: GCA_036873465.1. Lineage (NCBI taxonomy): Eukaryota > Viridiplantae > Streptophyta > Magnoliopsida > Poales > Poaceae > Thinopyrum > Thinopyrum obtusiflorum. The sequence continues at coordinate 90,309 of JAAAWM010011982.1, read as the reverse complement.
ACCTGCAGGACAAAGCAGTATCATCAAAATATTCACACTAAGCACAATCCAGCTCATCAATACAATGATGAAAAAATTGATGATGCATCAGAGCTTAGCCTCTTCATGGGGGTAGGTGGCAAAGCAAGTGGCTCGACTCGAAAGAACTTTTCAATTGATGAGTGGAACACAATTATGATGTATGTCTTGACCAACATGGACGAAGTGCAGCCATACATACAGTAAGTGCACACCATATTATTTCAATTCACAACAACTGACTAGTTTATGTCTAACTCCGCTTCTTCTCCTTGCTATAGGGAGTTCACGACCGAATTCTAGAAGCTACCAACGGACCCCACGGACAACGAAGTAGGGGACCTTCTTAAAACCGCTGGTTGTGGTTTTATTTCTTGGTTCTCGTCTAAAGTAATGTTTCTAACTTGGCTTGTAGTGTCAACATCTCAAGTCATGCATACTTGTAGCTAATGCAGACGATCTCCCCTTAAACCTATAGGCACGCACAGAGGATGATATGAGTGTCGAATTGAGACGAGTAGCCCAAGGTTTTGAATACGAGGCCAGGGCATTTAAGGAATACGACGTGAATGGGCATCGCTTCCACACCGAGACCCACACACATGACCGACCCAATCGAAGGACAATAAACAGTGGGGTGTATTGCGCAGGGATAGATGGGCGTGACTACTATGCAAGAGTCTTGGAAATAATCGAACTGGATTATGGTGGGATCAACCATCAAAAGCCAGTCATATTAAGATGTAGTTGGCTTGATCCAAAGAAAGTGAGACAAGCCCCTGATATTAGTTGGGTCGAAGTGGAACGAGCATCCGTCTATAAAGGATCTAATGTGTATATTATGGCTCAACAGGCCAAGCAAGTGTTTTTTCTCAACTACGCATGCACATCTATGAATCATATCAATCTCCTGAAATGGGATGTTGTGTTCCGGATACCGCACATAGCAAAGTACCTAAACCAAATAATGAAGATTACCACTTTAACCCCAACACATATGAGGGAGAGTTTTTTCAAGAACCCCCCAATGAAGAAGCCGAAGATGAGGGCATGGGAGCCGAAGATGAGGGCATGGAAGAGGAAAATGAGGGCAAGGAAGACGAAGATGATGAAGAGGAATATGATTATGTTGAGGACCCTGAAGAGCTGGCACTACTTACCCGACCGCAACTAGGCATAGAAAACGATGATCCCGGTCCACCTGAAGACTTCGAGGATGAATGTATGAACTGGCGTGATAGCGATGATGACACTCCTCCAAATGTTGATCCCTATGAACTTGACGACTAATGTGATAACTCCATGTATCCAGGTGTGTGACAACTCCATGCATTTGTATTCATGTAACAACTTCATGTATTTGTGTGTGACAACTCCATGCATTTGTATTCGTGTAACAACTTTGTGTATTTGTGTGTGATAACTCCATGCATTTGTATTCGTGTAACAAATTCATGTATTTGTGTGTGACAACTCCTTGCCATAACTTGTATTGTTGCTTTTGCATTATTGTTTTACTCTTTTGTTTGGTATAATCTATACTAATTCATTTAATTTCTCTCATATTAGGTGATTGAAATATGCCAAACGGCGGCAGCAACAAGGGCCCTGCCAAGCTGGTGCGGAAGCCCGTGTCTGTTCTATACCCTAATGCTGTTGTTCCTACACCGATAGTCACAGGCACGAAGAAGCGCAAACGTGTAAGCAAAGACCTTCTTTTCCTCTCATGAATTTGTCCTTCATGCGCTAGCGTGCCCTTGATGGTTGTGACAACTCTCTTTTGCAGAAGAGAGCAACAGGCGTTGCAATCTCTTTCTTTCGGGCTTGGAGCTCAAAACGCATGAAACCGGTCTAGGACAGAGACCCTAATAATCCGGATGGTGACTGGATCAGCGCTAAATCTCGTTACAAAGGGAAGAAATACATCGCTAAGTACAAGGAGAAGCACGGGGAGGAGTCTGATCCCATGGATGGGCCCTTTGACCCTAAGGTGGCTCTTATTGCTAACGACGGTAGGATGAATGGGGGGATGGGGGGTTCACGTTGATTCCGTCCAGACCTCAAGCCTACCCAGAATCAATGCGGTGAGGTCTATGAGTACGGTCTCAAGTCCTAGCATCACTACTAGGGAAAACCCTAGCTGTAGCGCGGGGTAAAGGCCTAGCAGTAGCGCGGGCCCCCGCGCTACTGATAGGGCAGTACAGCTAACTTTTAGCAGTAGCGCTGGTCCAACCAGCGCTACTGATTACTAACTGTAGCGCATTTATTGGACATGCGCTACTGCTAAAGCCGCGCTGCTGCTATATACAGGCCCCTCGCTATTGTTAATATTTTTAGTATTATTTTTTTTCTTCTGCGTATTTACGCTGTATTTGTACAGGTTTTATACAGTAGTCTCATCATATCATATCATACACATACAATAGTTTCATCATATCATACACATACAATAGTCTCGTCGTATCATCATCATCATCATGATCCAACACAAATGATGTCTCATCATCATCTCGAAATAGCGATACAAGTTATGACATGTCTCGAATACATGCAACTACATGGTCATCACATACACATGTTTCATCATCTATCTAAACTATGATATACAAGAGAAGAATGATCACTATGAGCAAGAGCGGGATTATGTAGTAGTTCTTGAGGTGCTGGTTCTGATTCCTCTCTCGCGCTAGCATTAACCTCAAGTAACTATCATCCGCTTCGCGTCTGCTTTCCCTCTTTGGCTGCCGCCCGGGAACTGGTACACTTGGGCTGACACTCTAGCCACTCGTCGTACACTCCTGGAACCCTCCCTATGTACACGGCATAGCACTTCTTCGCCATCGATGATCTATATCCCTGCATCGTCACTTGATGAATTCATCGATAATATGCAACATAATATACTTGAGCAACACGAAGAGAAAGAGTTAGCCAATACAAGCAATATATAGTAAACATAAATAACGAAGTTCATCGTACCCAAATTAATTAACTAGAGCGATCTACGCTAGTTGAGGAGGACGGTTTACATCACAAAGTTTTGTTGTACAGAAATTCAAGGTTTTGTCCTAGAGAAAGTAGTAACTAAACAGACACATTGTCATCGTCAATCACTTCGCCATGTCGTTCCATCCGTCCAAATCCAGGAGGATGCACCCTAGCTTCATGAAAGGATTCATGTCTAGACGCTGTAGGGCTATGCATGTTCGGACGTCATCCCATGACACTGGGCCTCTGTAGAACATCCCTGTTTCTTCTACGACCTCCTTCATGATGAGTGTCGCAAGTTCATGCTGGATGTGATAGAACTCAATTCAGAGTCGATGATCCAGTATGGTTCCCAAGTCTTTGGCCCATTTGCGGATATCGGCATCGCCGGTAGTAAATGACATGCGAAGTTTTTGCCGATCCCTTCTGTACTCCAGCATGTGATGGATGACGTAGAATCCATCACTGAGACTAGCTGTCGGTTGCTGCATGCAGCAGAAGTCGGTCTTATGGCCGAAACACGGCGCACCGTTCCTTGTCTTTTTTACCCTGATTTCACCACCCCGCTGGCCGAAGGTTATGATAGCACTATTGAGAACACTCTTTATGTATGTATAATCCTTTTTCTGTATGTTCTTCGACGAGTCCAAATACAGAGCGTGGGAGAATCGCGGGTAAAGAATGATGAGGACGACGCGCCCCTGACTACGCAAAATAAGTACACCTTAAATTAGCCTCCATACGTGCAAAGGAATGATTGAAATTTACGAAAGGATGTATGTGTTATAGTGGCTATCTGCGGATGACTTACATGGGATGATAAGGCAGGAGAATCGTTTCCTTGTCCTTATTGGCGACCATGAAGTCGGCGGTGTAGTTCCTCGCATATTCACGATGCTTTAGGCAGACTGCCAAGAAGCCCTCGTGCATGTAGTACGGGTCCGCGACCGAGATATAAGAGATTTGCTCGTGCCTGATGATGTAGTTCATATCCAGCGCATAAAGACGGACGAACGTAAAATCCAGCCGTGTCATGTGAAACATGTCGAAGATGTAATCAAATCGCAGGAAGAACATCTCCGTGGGGAATGTCTGGACATACAACCTGGCTTGCGGCACCTGAACCGCGTAAAGCGGGTATCCTGGAGCCTCCGAGGCGAGAAGGCTTTTCTCTCTCGACAGCACATCATCATGCAGTCTCCTTAGATCCCCTGATATGCCCTCTAGCGCTTTTGCCGGTAGGATCGGCTCGCCCGTGACATGGAATACCACCGCACCTCTAATCGGTATACTATCTGCAACCAGGGTCTGCGGAGGTGGCCGGCTGCTAAAAGCAGCTTTGGCGCCAGTAGGGCCTTTCCTCGGCGGTCTCTTCCTCTGCTTCTTCTTGGCAACAGGTAGTGAGCCTACCAAACCCTCCCTGACCACCGCCCCCAGTGTTGTCGGGCTCAGCATTGCACGATCCTCGCCTTGTTGATGCTTGGCTGAGGCGGCATCTGAAGGCGTGTCCTACGAGGATTGCGTGAAGAGAGACTTCTTGCAATCAACCCTAGGACGTTCCTGCTCCGGCACATCAGGCATCTCCTCATCTCCATGCTCATAGCCTGAGTCATATTGTTGAGCCATCATTCCTCTATCATCATAGCCAGTATTGAGCCATCCATTGCTTCTTCGACAGGGTCGATGTCATCAGCCACTATTGGACCCCCTTCTTCACGTCGTCCGCTATCACCCGGCATGACAGGCGGTGGTAATTGCGTAGGTGGGGTGGTGTTCATACCTTGCTGAGGTGTTTTCACTGGTGTGCTCCTGGCCGCCTCCACACGAAGAAGACTCTTCAGCCACAGTAACATCCAACTCTTGCAATTGCCAAGCCGCATTGGGGTCTTGTCGTCCTCTCCCCCGAGTCGTATCGGAGGAGCCAAACCCTCGTGGCCCGCTTTGACACTTGCCAAGGAAACCTTGAAGACGCCAACAGGCATCTCCCGGTTATGGAATGAGTGTTGCTTGGGTTTCACTATTGTTGCCTTTCCCGCGTCCACCTTCTGGCCGTTGATGGTGTACAGTACAGTGCACGGGGTTTCGTCGGCCTGCGAAGACATGTCTGCGACATCAGACATCTGAAAGGCAACTGCTACTTGTAGACCGCGTTGGATTTTTATCCCCGAAGAGGAGAGGATGATGCAGCACAGTAGAGTAAGTATTTCCCTCAGTTAAGAAACCAAGGTTATCAATCCAGTAGGAGAACCAAGCAACACCACGTAAACAGCACCTACACACAAAACACAAACCTTCGCACCCAACGCAAACGAGAGGTTGTCAATCTCTCGGCGGTCAAGTAACGAGATTAAACGGTATATGATAGATTGATAGATTGATAAATAAATAAAAGATAAAAAAGTGCAGCAAGTATTTTTTATTTTTGTATAAGTAAACGAGATAGATCTTATAATAAAAGTAGACCCGGGGGCCGTAGGATTCACTAGTGCCATCTCTCTCAAGAAAAAAACATACGGTGGGTAAACAAATTACTGTTGAGCAATTGATAGAAGAGCAAATAATTGTGACGCTATGCAAGGCAATGATCATGATATAGGCATCACATCCAAATCAAGTAGACCGAAATGATTCTGTATCTACTACTATTACTTCACACATCGACCGCTATCCAGCATGCATCTAGTGTATTAAGTTCATAAGAATGAAGTAATGCATTAAGAACGATGACATGATGTAGTCAAGACAAAAGCATATAAGAATTCATCCCAACATGTTATCCTTAATGGCAACAACACATGCGTATCAACTCCCCTTCTGTCACTAGGACTGAACACCGCAAGATCGAACCCAATACCGAGCACCTCTCCCCATTGAAAGAAGATCCAATCTAGTTGCCCAAACCAAACCAAAACTTCGGAGAAGAAATACAAGGCTATACTAAATCATGCATAAAAGAGATCAGCAAAGAACTCAAGCAAAACAAGGATATATCTGATCATAAACTCACAATTCATCGGATGTCAACAAACACACCGCACAAAGTCATTACATCAGATGGATCTCCATGAAGATCATGGAGACCGTTGTATTGAAATACAAAAAGAGAGAGAGAGCCATCTAGCTACTACCTACGGACCCGTAGGTCTATGGTGAACTACTCACGCACCATCGGAGAGGCGGCAAGGATGATGTAGAGCCCCTCCGTGGTGAGTTCCCCCTCCGGCGGAGTACCGGAAAAGGCCTCCAGATGGGATCTGGCGAGAACCGAGGCTTGCGGCGGCGGAGAAAATATTTTGTGGACTCCTTTAGGGTTTTTGGAATATTTCGAAATTTATTGAGGTGGAAGTAGGTCGGTTGGCGCAGGAAGGGGCCCACACAGCACCTGGGCGCCCTCCCCCCCCCGGGGCGCGCCCTGGTGTTGTGTGAAGCCCTCTAGAACCTTCTTTCGTAGCTTCCAAGTTCTAGGTGATACTTATCTCCAATAAAAAAAATTCAAAAAGTTTCGGGATGATTTGATCTTATCTGATATTGTTTTTCTACGAAACAAAAACAGGGCAGAAAACAGGAACTGGCACTTGGCACTAAGTTAATAGGTTAGTCCCCATAAATGATATAAAAAGGTATAAAATGATAATACAATCATCCAAGAATAATAATATCACAGCATGGAACAAGCAAAAATAATAGATATGTTGGAGACGTATCAGCATCCCCAAGCTTAACTCCTGCTCGTCCTCGAGTAGGAAAGTGACAAAACATATTTTTGATTGTGGAATGCTACCCAACATACTTCAAGTTATTTTCATAGCATAGACATGAGGACTTAGATGATTCAAAGCAATAGTCTATATTTGACATGAAGATATAAATACTCAAGTGATGCTAACAAGCAACCATGCCTTTCAAAATAACAAAGCTAAAATAAATTATCCCTAGGCCATTATGCTCAATCATTTATCCATTCATGATGCACACTCGAATATCAATCATACTCCATGCACACACATGACCACATGCCCCCCTAGTTGGTGCTTTTTAAAGAGAAGGATGAGACTCAACATAAAAATAAATAGAAAGGCCCTTCGCAGAGGGAATCATTGATTTACAGAGGTGCCAGAGCTCAAGTTTGAAAAGAGATGAAAAAATTATTTTGGGTGGCATGCTTTTCTCGTTAACGAAAACGACTTAAGATTCCCAAACAGAAAGTAAAAGTTTTGCTCCCCATCATCGTGTTTCATGGTTTTGAGAATGTGTCCCTTATTTTCCGTGCACATCCGAAGGAGATTATTTATTTTTTCGAGAGTTATTCTCTCTTTTGTCATTTTAGCAATTCGGGACTGGGCATCCCTAATACCGCCACACTCTCGTGCAATGACAAGTGAATAAACACTCATCGTGAGAATAACACATCCAACATGAGAATCATTGGCCACCCCTCACCGCTTCAAGAGCAATACGGGCACACAAAAGAGAAAATATTCTTGAATTTTTTTAGAGATGGCACATGCAAATTTACTTAGGATGGCTTTGAAATACCGTATATAGGTAGGTATGGTGGACACAAATGGCAAAACAAGGTTTAAGGGTAATGGACGCACAAGCAGTATTCCCGCTTAGTACAAGATGAAGGCTAGCATAAAGGTTGAGAAGCGCCCAACTAGAAAATCATGATGATGCACATGCATACATAAAACATAACCAACACCGAACAATACACCACAAGTAGGATATAACTTCATTGCATAACTATTGACTTTATGTGCTTGCATAGGGAATCATAAACCTTAACATCAATATTCATACTAGAGCATAATTGACTCACTAACATAACTCACATATCATCATCAAAATATCTCAAAACTATTGCAAAGAATCAAGTTTTTTCATGTTCCATAAAATTTATGTATGCTAGTTTTCATTATTCTACTTGGATATTCATCACAAAGGGACCAAACATCAACTCTTGTACGAATTACCAAGACTATTTCCACACTCTCAAAAAGATATAAGTGAAGCAAGAGAGTGAATTTCTTCAAAATTTTCTAGCATTCTCAAAAAGATATAAGTGAAGCAAGAGAACAAGTTTCTTCAAAACATATAGCATTCTCAAAAATATGTAAGTGAATCATGAGAACAAGTTTCTTCAAAACATTCGCACCACCGTGCTAAAAATGATATAAGTGAAGCACTAGAGCAACCGCCTAGTTTAACAAATTTAATTGAAGCACAAGAAGCAATTCTAACAAATTATTATGACGTGAGGCCATCTCAAGCAAATGTGTTCAGAGGTGATGATTGTGAAAAACTAATAAGCAAGGACTCATATCATACAAGACGCTCCAAGCAAAACACATATCATGTGACGAATAAAAATATAGCCTCGAGTGCGTTACCGATAGTCGTTAGAAGAAAGAGGGGATGCCTTCCGGGGCATCCCCAAGCTTAGACGCTTGAGTCTCCTTAGATATTACCTTGGGGTGCCTTGGGCATCCCCAAGCTTTCGCTTTTGCATATCTTCATTCCTTCATCCATCGTTGTCACACCCAAAACTTGAAAACTTCAATCACACAAGACTCAACAAAACCTTCGTGAGATCCGTTAGTATAAGCAAACAAATTACTACTATAAGTACTGTAGAAAACCAATTCAAATTTTATAATTGTATTTTAGGTACTTTATTCTAACTTTCCCGTGGCTTGCACCCCCCGATACAATCCATAGATTCATCAAAATAAGCAAACAATGCAACGAAAACAGAATCTGTCAAAAACAGAACAGTCTGTAGCAATCTGACGAGAAGCCATATACTGTAACTTGAAAAATTCTGAAAAATTAGGAATTCATGGAAAATTTGTGTATCAATCTGTTGTAAAAAATTCATACACATTAGACGCACTGATGAATTTTAAAAATTCCAGGACCGGGCGTCAAAGTTTCTGTTTTTCATAGAATTGCATTCACAAGCATCCACATCATCCCAAAGGTCTTACTTGGCACAAACACTGATTAAAAATTACAAAAACCAACCCAAAACAGAAGCAAATAAAGGAAAATAAAAATAACAGAAGCAAAAAGAAAAAAATATATTTTATTCATTGGGTTGCCTCCCAACAAGCGCTATCGTTTTACGCCGCTAGCTAAGCATAAAGCAAAACCTCAATTATTGTCTTCCTTGGATTTCACTCCATAGGTAGCCCTCATAATGGATTCATAGGGGGTTTAATCTTGGTCCTTGGGAAGTGTTCCATGCCTTTTTTCAAAGGAAACTGAAACTTTATATTTCCCTCTTTCATATCAATCACCGCACCGATGGTGCATAAAAACGGTCTACCAAGAATCAAAGGGCAAGACGGATTGCAATCGATGTCCAGGACAATAAAGTCCACGGGTACATAGTTCCTATTTGTAACAATAAGAACATCATTGATCCTCCCCAATGGATTTTTAATAGTGGAATCCGCCAAATGCAAATTAAGAGAACACTCATCCAATTGAGAAAAACCAAGAACATCACAAAGAGATTTCAGAATAGTAGAAACACTTGCACCCAAATCACGCAAAGCATAGCACTCAAAATTTTTTATCTTAACTTTAATAGTAGGTTCCCACTCATCATATAATTTTCTAGGAATAGAAATCTCTAACTCAAGTTTTTCTTCCAAAGTTTTCATTAAAGCTTCCATGATATGTTTTGTAAAAGCCTTATTTTGTTCATAAGCATTTGGAGAGTTCAACATAGATTGCAACATTGAAATACATGCAACCAAAGAGCAACTATAATAATTAAAGTCCTTATAATCCAAAATAGTGGGTGCATCACTAGCTGAAGTTTTCACCTCTCCAAACCCACTTTTATCATTTTTAGCAACTAGAGTTTCACCCTCCGAATCATGGAGACGCCTTTTTTCTAAAGTGGACTCTTCTTCAGTCTCCTTTTCATCAAGATTAACTTTACTAAACAAAGAATCAATAGAAGACACACCAATCATCTTAAGATCCTCGTCCTTACCAATTGGTTCCAAGGATTCTGGCTTAGCGGCCATTTGATTTACTAAAGTAGATTGTGCATCAGAAATTTTTTCGAGCAAATTCTCAGTAAGAACAAATTGTGTCTGGAGATGAGAAACCTCCTCACTAACATCATCAAGTTGTTTAGAAATAGCATCAAGCAAAATTGAATGAGCCTTGAATTCTTCGGTGAAGAACTTATTGTGCTCATATTGTGCCGTCATGTAATCTTTGGTACTTTTCTCGATCTCATTCAAGACCCTATGATAGTAGGTATCTTGAATTTTTTCACGAGACATCATGATTGGAATAAAATGAGCGAATAAGAAAATGGCGAAGCAAAAGAGGCGAATAAAAGTGGCAAAAGAAAAAGGCAAATATTTTTGTAAATTTTTTAGAAGTGGGGGAGATGAAAATGAGAGGCAAATGGCAAATAAAATAAATGCAAAGATAAGTGTTGAGAGTGTAGGTACTTGGTAATGTTGATGATGTCTCCCCGGCAACGGTGCCAGAAATTCTTCCTGCTACTTGTAGACTGCGTTGAATTTTTATCCCCGAAGAGGAGACGATGATGCAGCACAGTAGAGTAACTATTTCCCTCAGTTAAGAAACCAAGGTTATCAATCCAGTAGGAGAACCAAGCAACACCACGTAAACAGCACCTACAGACAAAACACAAACCTTCGCACCCAATGCAAAGGAGAAGTTGTCAATCTCTCGGCGGTCAAGTAACGAGATTAAACGGTATATGATAGATTGATAGATTGATAAATAAATAAAAGATAAAAAAGTGCAGCAAGTATTTTTGGTATTTTTGTATAAGTAAACGAGATAGATCTTATAATAAAAGTACACCCGGGGGCCCTAGGATTCACTAGCGGCATCTCTCTCAAGAAAAAAGCATACGGTGGGTAAACAAATTACTGTTGAGCAATTGATAGAAGAGTAAATAATTATGACGCTATCCAAGGCAATGATCATGATATAGGCATCACATCCAAATCAAGTAGACCGAAAAGATTCTGCATCTACTACTGTTACTTCACACATCGACCGCTATCCAGCATGCATCTAGTGTATTAAGTTCCTAAGAACGAAGTAATGCATTAAGAACGATGACATGATGTAGTCAAGACAGAAGCATATAAGACTTCATCCCAACTTGTTATCCTTAATGGCAACAACACATGCGTATCAACTCCCCTTCTGTCACTAGGACTGAACACCGCAAGATCGAACCCAATACCGAGCACCTCTCGGGGGGGGGGGGGGGGGGGGGGGGGGGGGGGGGGGGGGGGGGGGGGGGGGGGGGGGGGGGGGGGGGGGGGGGGGGGGGGGGGGGGGGGGGGGGGGGGGGGGGGGGGGGGGGGGGGGGGGGGGGGGGGGGGGGGGGGGGGGGGGGGGGGGGGGGGGGGGGGGGGGGGGGGGGGGGGGGGGGGGGGGGGGGGGGGGGGGGGGGGGGGGGGGGGGGGGGGGGGGGGGGGGGGGGGGGGGGGGGGGGGGGGGGGGGGGGGGGGGGGGGGGGGGGGGGGGGGGGGGGGGGGGGGGGGGGGGGGGGGGGGGGGGGGGGGGGGGGGGGGGGGGGGGGGGGGGGGGGGGGGGGGGGGGGGGGGGGGGGGGGGGGGGGGGGGGGGGGGGGGGGGGGGGGGGGGGGGGGGGGGGGGGGGGGGGGGGGGGGGGGGGGGGGGGGGGGGGGGGGGGGGGGGGGGGGGGGGGGGGGGGGGGGGGGGGGGGGGGGGGGGGGGGGGGGGGGGGGGGGGGGGGGGGGGGGGGGGGGGGGGGGGGGGGGGGGGGGGGGGGGGGGGGGGGGGGGGGGGGGGGGGGGGGGGGGGGGGGGGGGGGGGGGGGGGGGGGGGGGGGGGGGGGGGGGGGGGGGGGGGGGGGGGGGGGGGGGGGGGGGGGGGGGGGGGGGGGGGGGGGGGGGGGGGGGGGGGGGGGGGGGGGGGGGGGGGGGGGGGGGGGGGGGGGGGGGGGGGGGGGGGGGGGGGGGGGGGGGGGGGGGGGGGGGGGGGGGGGGGGGGGGGGGGGGGGGGGGGGGGGGGGGGGGGGGGGGGGGGGGGGGGGGGGGGGGGGGGGGGGGGGGGGGGGGGGGGGGGGGGGGGGGGGGGGGGGGGGGGGGGGGGGGGGGGGGGGGGGGGGGGGGGGGGGGGGGGGGGGGGGGGGGGGGGGGGGGGGGGGGGGGGGGGGGGGGGGGGGGGGGGGGGGGGGGGGGGGGGGGGGGGGGGGGGGGGGGGGGGGGGGGGGGGGGGGGGGGGGGGGGGGGGGGGGGGGGGGGGGGGGGGGGGGGGGGGGGGGGGGGGGGGGGGGGGGGGGGGGGGGGGGGGGGGGGGGGGGGGGGGGGGGGGGGGGGGGGGGGGGGGGGGGGGGGGGGGGGGGGGGGGGGGGGGGGGGGGGGGGGGGGGGGGGGGGGGGGGGGGGGGGGGGGGGGGGGGGGGGGGGGGGGGGGGGGGGGGGGGGGGGGGGGGGGGGGGGGGGGGGGGGGGGGGGGGGGGGGGGGGGGGGGGGGGGGGGGGGGGGGGGGGGGGGGGGGGGGGGGGGGGGGGGGGGGGGGGGGGGGGGGGGGGGGGGGGGGGGGGGGGGGGGGGGGGGGGGGGGGGGGGGGGGGGGGGGGGGGGGGGGGGGGGGGGGGGGGGGGGGGGGGGGGGGGGGGGGGGGGGGGGGGGGGGGGGGGGGGGGGGGGGGGGGGGGGGGGGGGGGGGGGGGGGGGGGGGGGGGGGGGGGGGGGGGGGGGGGGGGGGGGGGGGGGGGGGGGGGGGGGGGGGGGGGGGGGGGGGGGGGGGGGGGGGGGGGGGGGGGGGGGGGGGGGGGGGGGGGGGGGGGGGGGGGGGGGGGGGGGGGGGGGGGGGGGGGGGGGGGGGGGGGGGGGGGGGGGGGGGGGGGGGGGGGGGGGGGGGGGGGGGGGGGGGGGGGGGGGGGGGGGGGGGGGGGGGGGGGGGGGGGGGGGGGGGGGGGGGGGGGGGGGGGGGGGGGGGGGGGGGGGGGGGGGGGGGGGGGGGGGGGGGGGGGGGGGGGGGGGGGGGGGGGGGGGGGGGGGGGGGGGGGGGGGGGGGGGGGGGGGGGGGGGGGGGGGGGGGGGGGGGGGGGGGGGGGGGGGGGGGGGGGGGGGGGGGGGGGGGGGGGGGGGGGGGGGGGGGGGGGGGGGGGGGGGGGGGGGGGGGGGGGGGGGGGGGGGGGGGGGGGGGGGGGGGGGGGGGGGGGGGGGGGGGGGGGGGGGGGGGGGGGGGGGGGGGGGGGGGGGGGGGGGGGGGGGGGGGGGGGGGGGGGGGGGGGGGGGGGGGGGGGGGGGGGGGGGGGGGGGGGGTGAGGCAAGAGAGTGAATTTATTCAAAATTTTCTAGCATTCTCAAAAAGATATAAGTGAAGCAAGAGAACAAGTTTCTTCAAAACATATAGCATTCTCAAAAAGATATAAGTGAAGCATGAGAACAAGTTTCTTCAAAACATTCCCACCACCGTGCTCAAAAAGATATAAGTGAAGCACTAGAGCAACCGCCTAGCTTAACAAATTTAAGTGAAGCACAAGAAGCAATTCTAACAAATTATGATGATGTGAGGCCATCTCAAGAAAATGTGTTCAGAGGTGATGATTGTGAAAAACTAATAAGCAAGGACTCATATCATACAAGACGCTCCAAGCAAAACACATATCATGTGACGATTAAAAATATAGCCTCGAGTGCGTTACCGATAGTTGTTAGAAGAAAGAGGGGATGCCTTCCGGGGCATCCCCAAGCTTAGATGCTTGAGTCTCCTTAGATATTACCTTGGGGTGCCTTGGGCATCCCCAAGCTTTGGCTTTTGCATCTCTTCATTCCTTCATCCATCGTTGTCACAGCCAATACTTGAAATCTTCAATCACACAAGACTCAACAAAACCTTCGTGAGATCCGTTAGTATAACCAAACAAATTACTACTATAAGTTCTGTCAAAAACCCATTCAAATTTTATAATTGCATTATAGGTACTGTATTCTAACTTTCCCATGGCTTGTACCCCCCGATACAATCCATAGATTCATCAAAATAAGCAAACAATGCAACGAAAACAGAATCTGTCAAAAACAGAACAGTCTGTAGCAATATGACGAAAAGACATACTACTGTAACTCCAAAAATTCTGAAAAATTAGGACTTCGTGGACAATTTGTATATCAATCTTCTGTAAATAATTCAGACACATTAGAAGCTCTGATGAATTTTAAAAATTCCTGTACTGGGCGTTAAAGTTTCTGTTTTTCACAGAATTCCATTCACAAGCATCCACATCATCCGAAAGGTCTTACTTGGCACAAACACTAATTAAAAATATATAACCAACCCAAAAAATAAGCAAATAAAGGAAAATAAAAATAACAGAAGCAAAAAGCAAAAAATCATTTTATTCATTGGGTTGCCTCCCAACAAGCGTTATCGTTTTACGCCCCTAGCTAGGCATAAAGCAAAACCTCTAGTATTGTCTTCCTTGGATTTCACTCCATAGGCAGCCCTCATAATGGATTCATAGGGTGGTTTAATCTTGGTCCTTGGGAAGTGTTCCATGCCTTTTTTCAAAGGAAACTGAAACTTTATATTTCCCTCTTTCATATCAATCACCGCACCCGATGGTGCGTAAAAACGGTCTACCAAGAATCAAAGGGCAAGACGTATTGCAATCGATGTCCAGAACAATAAAGTCCACGGGTACATAGTTCCTATTTGCAATAATAAGAACATTATTGATCCTCCCCAATGGCTTTTTAATAGTGGAATCTGCCAAATGCAAATTAAGAGAACACTCATCCAATTGAGAAAAACCAAGAACATCACAAAAAGATTTCGGAATAGCAGAAACACTTGCACCCAAATCACACAAAGCATAGCACTCAAATTTTTTAATATTAACTGTAATAGTAGGTTCCCACTCATCATATAATTTTCTAGGAATAGAAATCTCTAACTCAAGTTTTTCTTCCAAAGTTTTCATTAAAGCTTCCACGATATGTTTAGTAAAAGACTTATTTTGTTCATAATCATTTGGTGAGTTCAACATAGATTGCAACATTCAAATACATTCAACCAAAGAGCAACTATCATAATTAAAGTCCTTATAATCCAAAATAGTGGGTGCATCACTAGCTAAAGTTTTCACCTCTCCAAACCCACTTTTATCATTTTTAGCAACTAGAGTTTCACCCTCCGAATCATGGAGACGCCTTTTTTCTAAAGTGGACTCTTCTTCAGTCTCCTTTTCATCAAGATTAACTTTACTAAACAAAGAATCAATAGAAGACACACCAATCATCTTAAGATCCTCGTCCTTACCACTTGGTTCCAAGGATTCTGGCTTAGTGGCCATTTGATTTACTAAAGTAGATTATGCATCAGAAATTTTTTCGAGCAAATTCTCAGTAAGAACAAATTGTGTCTGGAGATGAGAAACCTCCTCACTAACATCATCAAATTGTTTAGAAATAGCATCAAGCAAAATTGAATGAGCCTTGAGTTCTTCGGTGAAGAACTTATTGTGCTCATATTGTGCCGTCATGTAATCTTTGTACTTTTCTCGATCTCGTTCAAGATCCTATGATAGTAGGTATCTTGAATATTTTCACGAGATATCATGATTGGGATAAAACGAGCGAATAAGAAAACGGCGAAGGAAAAGAGGCGAATAAAAGTGGCAAAAGAAAAAGGCAAATTTTTTTGTAAATTTTTTTAGAAGTGGGGGAGATGAAAACGAGAGGCAAATGGCAAATAAAATAAATGCAAAGATAAGTGTGGAGAGTGTAGGTACTTGGTAATGTTGATGATGTCTCCCCGGCAACGGTGCCAGAAATTCTTCCTGCTACTTGTAGACTGCGTTGGATTTTTATCCCCGAAGAGGAGAGGATGATGCAGCACAGTAGAGTAACTATTTCCCTCAGTTAAGAAACCATGGTTATCAATCCAGTAGGAGAACCAAGCAACACCACGTAAACAGCACCTACACACAAAACACAAACCTTCGCACCCAACGCAAAGGAGAGTTTGTCAATCTCTCGGCGGTCAAGTAACGAGATTAAACGGTATATGATAGATTGATAGATTGATAAATAAGTAAATAAAAGATAAAAAAGTGCAGCAGGTATTTTTGTATAAGTAAACGAGATAGATCTTATAATAAAAGTACACCCGGGGGCCGTAGGATTCACTAGTGGCATCTCTCTCAAGAAAAAAGCATACGGTGGGTAAACAAATTACTGTTGAGCAATTGATAGAAGAGCAAATAATTATGATGCTATCCAAGGCAATGATCATGATATAGGCATCACATCCAAATCAAGTAGACCGAAAAGATTCTGCATCTACTACTATTACTTCACACATCGACCGCTATCCAGCATGCATCTATTGTATTAAGTTCCTAAGAATGAAGTAATGCATTAAGAATGATGACATGATGTAGTCAAGACAGAAGCATATAAGAATTCCTCCCAACTTGTTATCCTTAATGGCAACAACACATGCGTATCAACTCCCCTTCTGTCACTAGGACTGAACACCGCAAGATCGAACCCAATACCGAGCACCTCTCCCCATTTCAAGAATATCCAATCAAGTTGGCTGAACCAAACCAAAACTTCGGAGAAGAAATACAAAGCTATACTAAATCATGCATAAAAGAGATCAGCAAAGAACTCAAGTAAAACAAGGATAGATCTGATCATAAACTCACAATTCATCGGATCTCAACAAACACACCGCACAAAGTCATTACATCGGATGGATCTCCATGAAGATCATGGAGACCATTGTATTGAGATACAAAAAGAGAGAGAGAGCCATCTAGCTACTACCTACGGACCCGTAGGTCTGTGGTGAACTACTCACGCACCATCAGAGAGGCGACAAGGATGATGTAGAGCCCCTCCGTGGTGAGTTCCCCCTCCGGCGGAGTACCGGAAAAGGCCTCCAGATGGGATCTGGCGAGAACAGAGGCTTGCGGGAGCAGCTGCGGTTGCGGGATTAGGTGCTGGTGCGATGTTCACCGAGTTGCTCCTGACGAAGCTGGGAATGGGAAAGTCCTCTGCCCGTTTGTCTGGATTTTTCTTTGCCCAATCGACAACAACTGGAATCAAAGTACTAACCATAGCTGCGAAATCACTTCTGCTGACTGCCTGGGCTGCCTCGCGGACCAACTCAGCTTTGGTCACTTCTTTGGTCTCAGATGTTTTCTTCTCAACTGCAAGTGACACCTTCTCGTCGATGCTGACTTGACTGAACTTCCTTCTCTGCCTTTTGTCCTCCGGGTCCTCATGGTAGTAGTACTTCCACGTGGCACCATCTCTGGCGGCGTGCACACGTCCATACTGCGGCCGCTGGTCCACCGGGAGTCCCTTCAGTATGTTCATGGCCCGGTTGAAAGGGGTGTCCCACTTGGGCCACGTCGACGACTGAGATGACGAGTCGCTTTCGGCCGCAAGCTTGTGTTGCTCTTTCTGCAAAAGGAACATGAACCATTTACAAATGTGACTAGAACGTGTAGTCGACTTGATCAGAAGCTAATATAAGGTGGTAAAATAATAATTACCAGTAGTCACATGAATTCCCTCGTGGGCCCGTCCGTGTACCAAACCTTTTTTTCCTTGTCCCACTTGTACCGGGCCCTGATGAACTGATGCTCCTGTGGGTTGGTGAACTCCGCCAAGGGGTCTGGGAGCCCCTGACTTTCACGTTTCGCGTCCTCCTTAGCCCTTATGGGCCTCTTGCCCATGTAACCACTGCTTCCGAGGCGGTGGTTCCCCGTGTTCCTTTCCTAAAGCCCCTTCATTTTCTCCGACATTTCCTTGGTATCTTCGGCAGCGCAAGTCTCCTTGAATTTTTCAAACTCCGGTTCCGTAAGTGTCGGATTGTCCGCAAAAATCTCGGAGTAGGGTTCTTTTTTATCAATCGCTTGTTTCACCCTGACTTTCTAGGTGGACAATGCATTGCTGAACTTGCCCATGGCTTTGTTGTTTATCTTGTCCATGGCATCATCTTCCCACGGGAATTTGGCGTCATCCCAGCCGGGGAACTGGAATCTCTGGTGCAACTTCGTTAGGAGGAGGTGCTCCAAATGTGGTTTCTTCCTTAATTCCGAGTCATTGATGCTGGCGGTTTCCCGTAGGATGCATCCTATTTAGTTGCCGTAGCACTTTCGCACTTCCTCCGGCTCTATTGGCTCGAATTCGCCGGGGTGCACCGCCGTGACCACCAGTCTTCCGGTGCCAAGCTAGTTTGGGCATCGATCCCTCTTCTTCTTCTTCGTTTGTTTAGCGGCTTCGCCGGTACCATCCGTGCCGGTCTCGGCGCCGGTGTCGGTGCCATCGGTGCTGGTGCCGGTGCCGGTGTCGGTGTCGGGTTCGGCGGCACTACCACCCTCCGTTTTGACTAGGGGGACCTGCAACCCTTGTGCTTCCAGATAGTCAAAGTAGGTGTGTGCATTCTCTAAGATGGCGTCGGCGTGATCAGAACCTCCAGCTTCGTCATTGTGCGCCATGTTTCCTACGGTTCAGTCTGCTTGTTTAATTCTAGACCTAATAAAATGAATAATGACATAAAAATGGCGTATGTTCCGGCAAATCCCGGGAACTCGATATGTCCTACTTTCTAGCACAAGTCATGCCGAAATTAACGAAAAAATTTGGCATGACCTTTGCTAAAAAGTGGACATATGAAGCGCCTAAAATTTGCCGGAACGGAAATGAATCAACAATCTGGCAAAACATAGGCCACTCGGATCATTTTCCTTGCAAACAAGAAAAGGCCAAACATAGGCCACTTGGGGCTGTAGTACACTTGACATACTTCATAATTCATATAAACATCACATTCATAGGCAGCAAGGATGAATTGATATGAATTTAACAAAATGCAAAGTTTCTGTCCAGATTAAGGACTTGGTGAAATGCATAGTTTTAGGCAGGCAACAACATTGACATGACATTTTGTGGGCAAGTTTTAGATATGTTGCAGGAAGTTGGCATGGCAAGAAGAAGCATGGTGTGATAGCATATATGATGGAGAGCAAAACATGTTTACTGAACATATTCATATGACCTCTAGATCAATGGCATTCATCAAGACAAGTTGACAAGTTTTAACAGCCAGTTTCAGGCTTAGTGAAAGAAAAAAAATAGAGTGTGACATAAAAAAATATGCTACAGGGGCTTGTCATGGCATACAAGGCAATGAGGTTAAAGCACTAAATATGTAGATCAATTCATGTCAAGGAAGCATCTCCATTGGAGCTATGGATTCATGGCATTCATCAAGCAAAATTGCAAAGTTGTTAAAAAATTCAGTTAACTAAAAGACTACAAATTTTAATCTAGCACTAAATTTGCCTAGGGTTCATAATCTAGCACTAAAAGACTACATATACTAGGGTCCAAAATCTGCCTAGGGTTCATAATCTAGCATCAAAATCTGCCTAGGGTTCATAATTCTGCCTCCTAGGGTTCATATGAGAGAGAGAGAGAGCAGGGAGAGAGAGAGATAGAGAGAGAGAAGAGGGCAGGGGAGAGGAGGGAAGAGGGGAGGGGAGAGCCTTACTGGGCGGCGACGACGGCGTGGTAGGGGCTCGGGCGGCGGCGGTGAGGTCGAGGGCGGGCTCAATGACGATGGCTAGGGCGGCGGCGAGGCAGGGGCTCGGGCAACGGTGAGGCAGGGGCCCGGGCAACGGTGAGGCTGGGGCCCGGGCGACGGCGAGGCAGGGGCTCGGGCGAGGAGAGCTCGGGCGACGGCGAGGAGAAAGGGAATGGGGAATTGGGTGAGAAAGGAGGGAGACCCAGGCGGGGGGTTAAGTCAAATTAGCAGTAGCGCGGGGTCATACTACCGCGCTATAGCTAAGTTATCTATAGCACGGGGTAATTGTTCCTTTTTGTTTTTTTTAATTCTAAAATTCTCATAGCAATAGCGTGGGCCGGTATGACCCGCGCTACAGATAGTGTTTTTATTTTTTTATTTTTCCTTTTCTTTTTTCTTTTATTTTTATTATTTTTCCTTTCCTTTTCTTTTTACTTTACTTTTACTTTTTCTCCCCCGAAAGACGACCGAGCCGGCCTCACAGTCGACGGGAACGTTTCCTCCCACACTATGTGAATATCGCCGGAACCATGGTGGAAAGGGGATACAATGTATATAACTTAGGCGATATATTAGTGCATAATATATATATTACATCATTTGACCGATAACGGTTAAGTGCGTACACAAAATAGATACATATATATAAATGATGGTTTCTCAGCGTCAACGATGTTTCAGAGTGAGCTTCTTTCCTTTCTTGTTCGCTGTCGAATAATTGAGCCCCTCGTTGTGACTTTTCCTTTTCCATGGAGTACGATCTTTCTTAGGTAATGTAGTCTTGCTTCTTCTTTTGACATATGCTTCATCGTCATCATCATCATCCCTCATCGGGTCACCGTACTTGTCGTAGTCTTCCTCATTGGCGACTCCATCCATTCCGATGATGCTCCTTTTGCCTCTCCTCACGACAACACGGCTGGGATTGCTCGGGTCGGTTATGAAGAAGCATTGTGTCACATGCTTAGCGTGTACCCATGGCTAATTTTTGGCGATGACGTTCACGGTAGCGCTCTTGGTGTCAGGTATAGACATGGTAGTGAAATACCGGTTTTCTCTTTGGACGGCCTTAGCCCATCTGACACGGAACATCATCGCATTGTGTAGTCCAGAGTAGTTAAGCTCCCAGATCTCTTCGACCCTTCCATAGAATCTTTCAGTTGCGTCGTTGTCACCGGTCATGCATTCTATCGTCACCCCTGAGTTCTGGTAATCACTGTTTATATCTTTGGCCTCCGTGTAGAACGTGTATCCATTGATATTGTATGCCTGATAGGTCGCGAGGTTGGCCACGGGGCCATGTGCTAAGACGTATATGGGCAATCCATCCGCATAGCCCTCTTCCAGGGGATTAGCAAGAACTCGCTCTTTGAACCAACGTAAGAAAGTGGAGTTGTGCTCTCTAATAACTTCGGCGTCCGTCTTGTGCAGCCCCCGGTCACGGTAGTTCTTTGCGATGGTTTCTTTGTGCAGTGTCACGAAATCATCTAGCACATCCAGGTTTTGTAGCACTACTAAGTTAGCTCTGTCAAAGTCGTTACGTCGACCCGAGTGGTCCACATGCAATTCGCTCCGGCCGTTGGTGTGACATTCTCCTCCGAGCCTCCCAAGGTGCTTGTTGATGGGCCCACCAACAACAGGGTTTCCGGCACCTAGATTATTCTCACAGAAGGAGATGCACTCTTGGGTCAGATAGCCCTGGACGATGCTTCCATCCGGATGGGACATGTTATGAATGAATCCTTTGATGACCCCATTCATCCTCTTGAACGGCATCATGCTGTGCAGGAATGTCGGTCCGAGGTCGATGATGTCGTCCACAATGTGGACACACAGATGCACCATGACATCAAAGAACGCGGGCGGGAAGTACATCTCAAGCTCATTTAGTATGACAATGATCTCTTCCTGTAGCATTCGGAGCTGCTTCACACTGATCGACTTTGAGAGATAACGTCGAAAAAGTTGCAGAGACCAGTAAGCATGTCACGAACGTGCTCGTCCATTATCCCTCTAAGGGCAACTGGGAGTATCAGCATCATCATCACATGACAGTCATGAGACTTCATCCCGTTGAACCTTTTCTTCTTGGTGACTAGAAATCTGCTTATCTTCCCACAGTAACCGGAACTAACTTTGATTCCGGTAAGGCACTTCAAGAATTGATCGATCTTCTTCGCACTTAAGGTGAAGCAAGAAGGGGGCAATAATTCTCTTCCTTCTTGTTGACTTTTTTGCCCCTGTCCCTCGCCTCCGTCTCCATCTCCTCCGACGACTTTTTACGAGGCATGTGGAGATCTGCCCTAATATTCAAAGATTCCAAGTCTCTTCTTGCCTTCTGCCCATCCTTGGTCTTCTCCGGCATATTCATCAGTGTGCCAAGCAAGCTCTCAAGGACATTCTTTGTGATATGCATTTGATCAAGGCAATGAGGCGTGTCAAGTTTGGGCCAGTACTCCAAGTCCCAGAAAACATACCTCGTTTTCCATACCTTCAGCAGCAGCTCCGGCGCCTTTTTCATCTTTCCCGGCGCGGGGCACTCTTCCCAGTTTTTCAACAACTCATCTATTTTGGCGCCGCTCCTCTTACGTGGAGGTCCTAGATGCTCAGCCTCACCATTGAATAGATCTCCACAGTTTCTCCATGGGTCATCCTTCTCGAGCCATCTTCGATGCCCCATGTACACAATTTTCACAGACCCGCCATCTTTCGGTAGCTGCTGAGACGTTGTATCATCCATGCACCTCATGCATCCGCAATATCCATGGCACACCTAGCCTGAGACATATCTGTAACCGAGATAGTCGTGCACCATCGTCATCAGTGCGGCTCTCATATCGAAATACTCTCCTGCGCTGGCGTCCCATGTCTTGACCGGTGCTGTGCATAACGTGTGTAGCTCCTCTTTCAGTAGCCCGAGATACAAATTAATATCATTTCCCAGTTGTTTTGGCCCTTGAATCAGCATGCTCATGTGTATGTACTTTGTCTTCATGCACTTCCATGGGGGGAGGTTGTACATCCATACAAACACGGGCCATGTGCTATGGTCGGTGTTCTGGTTGCCAAACAGATTCATCCATCGGTACTCGCACCAAGCATGATGTTCCTTGGATCATCTACGAAATATTGATATTCAGTGTTCAATGCTCTCCACTGGCTTGCATCTGCGAGGTGTCTCAGCTTTGGATCATCTCCATCGTCGGGCTTCACACTCTCCGCGTGCCAGCGCATGAGCTTTGCTTCTTTAGGATCTACGAAATACCGCTGCAGACGGGGAGTGATCGAAAAGTACCATACAACTTTCTGAGGAGCTTTCTTTCCGGCCTTCTTTTATCGAGAAGCATTGCACACTGGACAGCTGGTTTTTTCCGCGTGCTCCTTCCGATAAATGATGCAATCGTTGATGCATGCGTGGTATCTAATGTGCGGCAGATCAAGAGGGCACACAATTTTCTTGGCCTCCTCGAGACTAGTTGGACACAGGCTCCCCGCGGGAAGAACTTTATTCTTTAGATACTTCAAATGCTTATAGAGGCTTGCGGCGGTCCATTTGTTTTTGGCCATCTCTTTAGAAGTTCGAGCGTGAAACTCAAGCAGGTCACCTCAGGATCGCAACCATCATACAATGGAGTCTTTGAGTCTACCTCCAGTTGTGCCAGCTTGGCCTCCTCTCTAGAAGTAGCTCTGTCGCTAGTCGTATTCTTGCGCAGTAGGTCTCGAACATGAGGGTCCTGCACGACTGAACTTAGTACCGACGAATACTGCGGCGTGTCCGCCTCTTCTTCGCCATGTGCGGCCTATTCTCCGCCATGTCCGGCCTCTTCTTCGCTGCCATGTCAGGTGCCCCCTTCTTCGGGTCCATCGGTCATCTCTTCGTCTGGCCCCATGTCGTTATTGCCTGCCTCGTCGACGTCCTCATCATCATCTTCACTTATCCACCGAGTATAGCCATCCATGAAACCATTCATGAGCAGTTGCGCCTTCAAACTGCCACCTTAAAGGGGTCGAACCAGACTCCTTGGATCTTCGACACGGACATAAAACCGCCTTCCGGTTATTTGCATACATGTCATCCACCGCGGATTGCAAGTATCTATCCACCATCCTTCCACTGACCTTCATGATCGCCTGCACGGTATAATAAGCAAATGGATTATAAACGCATGCATGCATGCATCAATGTCATACAAAAATTCGGCATGACCTTCCCTAAAAGTAGGACATATCGAGTTTGCCCAAATTCGCCGAAACGGAAATAAATCGACATTTCGGCAAAACGTAAGCAACTCATCTCACGCACAATTCGGCAAATACACATAGGCAACTCATGCCACATGCACAATTCCCATCATATCGCCCGATTCGGTCATATCGCACACACACACACACATATATTTCCATTCTTGCAAAGCACAACTTTTTACTCACCTATTTCGAGAGTGATCGAGCACGGTGATGAGGCCGGTGTCGCTACCTAGGGATCGAAAGTGGACAAAGATGGCTTACTTCATTAATGAGGGGAGGTAGATAGGTTACACTTCATTAAGTGGGTAGATCTAGTTGGGGAGGAGATGGCTCTAACTAGTGGAGAGGGAGAGAGAGCTAGCTAGTGAGACAAAGCTAGGAGTGGAGTGGGCAAGGGATATATGGAAGGAGGGAGAGAGAAAAGTGAGAAGAGAGAAAGGGGGGCATTAATGGAGATGGTGGAGGGGGCATTAATGGAGAGAGAAGAGAGGTAGGAGAAGAAAGAGAGAACATAGGCAATAATGGAGGAGAAGCAAGTGAGGGAGAGGAGGGGGGAGGGGAATGGGGAAAGGTGGCTGGTGGCTGGTGGCTGTTGCGCTTAGCACCAGCGCGGGTCAGTAGAAAGCGCTACTGCTAAAGGCAATAGCAGTAGCGCTGGGTGAGAATCCTGCGTTGCTGATAAGTGGGGCCCACCAGCTGGCATAGTGTGCACATAGTTGAAGCGCGGGGTAGCAAGCCCGCGCTACAGATATATGTTTAGCAGTAGCGAGGGGTTTATGGGCCTCGCTGCTACTACAGGTAGCCCCGGTGGGTACGATGGGGACCACTTAGCAGCAGCGTGGGGTGGCAAGCCCGCGCTACTGCTATGTTCTTACCTGTAGCGCTCGGTACAACCCAGCGCTGCTGCTAAATAACAGTAGCGCCGGCCCATTACCCAACGCTACTGTTAACCCTCTACCTATAGGGTTTTCCCTAGTAGTGCATAGAGGCACGCCCTGTGCATTCCGAGGTCATGTATGAGGCAATTCAGGTCAGTTCGTCTTCATTCGGCAATACAATGGTCATGCATATTTGCCTTGCAACACTGATGACAATGCGTTGGCATGTTGTAGGCCCGGCTGGATGCAGAACAGGGACTGCGGGAGGAGCAGCAGAGATCGCGGGCTGAAGACTGGTCCATCATCGAGAAATACAACTAGGAATTGCAGACACTGAAAGAGATGGTTGCACAGCTTTATGCCATGAGTGGCAAAACTATGCCAGTATCACCAACCCACCCTACAGATGATCCTGCCTTGGACATGGTGAGTTCTCTTCAAACTTATTCAATCACCATCTTCGTTCTTACCATTCGTCTTATTCGTCTCATGTGCTTACAGGTCATTCCTTCAATTGGGTCTAACAATGTGCCGGTAGCTAATCCTGGAGTTGAGCAAGCAATCCCAATAGCTACTTTCAATGTTCCCGTTGCGAACAAAACCGTGTGAACCCCTAGTTATCTTCATGAACTTTGTGCTTTCCTATGCATGCACTTGTCCTTTTCTGAACTTGCTATGCTTGAGAACATTGTGTTTGTGTGCTTGAGACAATGAGTTTGTGCTTGAGACAATGTGTTTGTGCTATATTTGAGAACATATGTTGTTTGACTATAATGTGGCAATGGTTGAGTCATCTGCGAAGTGATATTGCTTGCTGTATATATGTGAGATATTATTTCAATGTGATTTGTTGCAGGGCATGCAAACCAAAAATAAGCAAAAAATAGCCACTGCCAGAAGCTTTGCCGAGTTCGGTACTCGGCGAAACATGTTTACCGAGTGTAACACTCGGCGATAAGGCCACGTGGCGCCATCTGGTTTCTTGGATACATCATTGCCGAGTACCCGGCAGTAACACCTCGGCAAATAGCGTAACCTGGGTTATCGCTGGGCAAATCTTTGCCGAGTGAGAAACTCGGCAAACTGATGCCGTATTTGCCGAGTTTTCCGCGAGGCACTCGGCGAAAGTCTCGTGCCATGCGTCGTCCGCCCATACGACAAGGTTTACCGAGTGCTCGAAACTCGGCAAACACATCCACGTTGCCGAGTACAGCTTTCCGGGATCTCGGCGAAGACAGCACCTCGGCGCACTGTCGCGGCCACGTGGCGGCCGCAGGGCATACGTGATCGACGAGTACTTGGAGGAGGGACTCGGCAAAAGTTGCTGCCACGTGGCAGCCGCCGTCTACGTCCGGCCCGTCAAGTGCCTTTTTTTTGCCGAGTCCCCGTTTTAGCGCTCGGCAAATACTTTGCCGAGTCCCCGTGTTATGGTTCTCGGCAAAGTCAGCTTTGCCGGCAGGATTCGGGCCAAGAACAATACTCGGCAAAGAGTTCGCCGAGTATGAAACGGCTTTCGCCGAGTTTTTTTGGTACTCGGCAAAATAGGAAATTCAGTAGTGATGCGAAGTTCTGTCAAAGTGTCCACATGTCGGTGAGCAAATGTACTTTGGCCAAACACGCATCAAAGCAGAGAGCCACTTAGAGGGCATGGGGCAACCAAAGAATAATTGTATGTCAAATTTCTCTTTGGCAATATATATAGCTTGCATCATCTAAGTGCAGATTCACCATGTAATCAGTTCCCAGAGCAATCTGATTTGAGTGAAGTTAAAAGCGAGGATAGAGGAGCAATATTTGATAACACGACTACTGGCCAGTAGGGTAATCAATTCATACCAACGAACATGTCCTCTCATGCCCATAATGCAGCTATACCTGATATTTCTTACACCGAGCTGAACATTATATGAGCACCCAAGTAAGCCACTGGCTAGGGGAACAAGACGAGCAATCCATTCATAGCTACCACGCGTCGGCCCAAAATGCTAGCAAAGAAGAAATTATCGTGCTGACACGTATAGGACGCATGTTCACGCAATAACTCCACCGGCACAACATAGATGGAATAACTGTAACCACATATCACGCGCAAAGAATATCCAACGTGAAATAAAAGTATAAAGCTCTATATTATTTAGTTTTATTTATATCCCACCCGAAGACATTCAAAACATGAAAGTTGAACTATGGCCGATGTTACTGTCTGGTGACGTGATGCGATGATAGGCGACTGGGGGAGGCTCGCGGGGGGGGGGGGGGGGGGGGGGGGGGGGGGGGGGGGGGGGGGGGGGGGGGGGGGGGGGGGGGGGGGGGGGGGGGGGGGGGGGGGGGGGGGGGGGGGGGGGGGGGGGGGGGGGGGGGGGGGGGGGGGGGGGGGGGGGGGGGGGGGGGGGGGGGGGGGGGGGGGGGGGGGGGGGGGGGGGGGGGGGGGGGGGGGGGGGGGGGGGGGGGGGGGGGGGGGGGGGGGGGGGGGGGGGGGGGGGGGGGGGGGGGGGGGGGGGGGGGGGGGGGGGGGGGGGGGGGGGGGGGGGGGGGGGGGGGGGGGGGGGGGGGGGGGGGGGGGGGGGGGGGGGGGGGGGGGGGGGGGGGGGGGGGGGGGGGGGGGGGGGGGGGGGGGGGGGGGGGGGGGGGGGGGGGGGGGGGGGGGGGGGGGGGGGGGGGGGGGGGGGGGGGGGGGGGGGGGGGGGGGGGGGGGGGGGGGGGGGGGGGGGGGGGGGGGGGGGGGGGGGGGGGGGGGGGGGGGGGGGGGGGGGGGGGGGGGGGGGGGGGGGGGGGGGGGGGGGGGGGGGGGGGGGGGGGGGGGGGGGGGGGGGGGGGGGGGGGGGGGGGGGGGGGGGGGGGGGGGGGGGGGGGGGGGGGGGGGGGGGGGGGGGGGGGGGGGGGGGGGGGGGGGGGGGGGGGGGGGGGGGGGGGGGGGGGGGGGGGGGGGGGGGGGGGGGGGGGGGCTGTCTCCACGAACCTGCCGCCCTTGTGCTCCTCCACCCAGTCCACCAGCTCCTGGAAATGCTCCTCGGTGGCCCTCGCCGCGATCGCCTCCCGCACCATCGACGCGACGTCCGGGAGCGGCCGCAGCTGGATCTCCTCCACGGTTGCTTCCGCGAGAGCGAACGTCCCGACGTTGCCAACGTAGTTGCGCATCGCGGCCTTGTTTCCTGGCACACTGAGCCTCCGCCGCCCGTCCACCCACCAGCCCATGCGGCAGCTCTCGTCGGAATCGGACGCGCCCACGACGGCGGAGAAGACCTTCCACAGGTACGCCGACACCGCCTCGAGGCGGGTTGCGTGTCGCCCGCCGACAGCCTCACTGCTCGCCCGCGCGCGCAGCATGGCGATGTCACGCTCCTCGATGTAGTACAGGCGCGTGACGCAATAGCTCCCGGCGGTGAGGGAGTTGACCAGATGTTTGCCTTCGAACGGCGTGAACGCTTCGCTCAGCGAGGGGCTGTACGACGGCGCGGCGCGGGGGCGCGGCACCACGGAGCGGTCGAAGTTGGGGGGCCCGCCGGTGGTGTCGATCTTCCCGGACCGCGCGAGCTCGGACCACTTGCTGGCAAGCATGCATAGTCCGTACCCGTCCATGCCCCCCCCCCCCCCCCCCCCCCCCCCCCCCCCCCCCCCCCCCCCCCCCCCCCCCCCCCCCCCCCCCCCCCCCCCCCCCCCCCCCCCCCCCCCCCCCCCCCCCCCCCCCCCCCCCCCCCCCCCCCCCCCCCCCCCCCCCCCCCCCCCCCCCCCCCCCCCCCCCCCCCCCCCCCCCCCCCCCCCCCCCCCCCCCCCCCCCCCCCCCCCCCCCCCCCCCCCCCCCCCCCCCCCCCCCCCCCCCCCCCCCCCCCCCCCCCCCCCCCCCCCCCCCCCCCCCCCCCCCCCCCCCCCCCCCCCCCCCCCCCCCCCCCCCCCCCCCCCCCCCCCCCCCCCCCCCCCCCCCCCCCCCCCCCCCCCCCCCCCCCCCCCCCCCCCCCCCCCCCCCCCCCCCCCCCCCCCCCCCCCCCCCCCCCCCCCCCCCCCCCCCCCCCCCCCCCCCCCCCCCCCCCCCCCCCCCCCCCCCCCCCCCCCCCCCCCCCCCCCCCCCCCCCCCCCCCCCCCCCCCCCCCCCCCCCCCCCCCCCCCCCCCCCCCCCCCCCCCCCCCCCCCCCCCCCCCCCCCCCCCCCCCCCCCCCCCCCCCCCCCCCCCCCCCCCCCCCCCCCCCCCCCCCCCCCCCCCCCCCCCCCCCCCCCCCCCCCCCCCCCCCCCCCCCCCCCCCCCCCCCCCCCCCCCCCCCCCCCCCCCCCCCCCCCCCCCCCCCCCCCCCCCCCCCCCCCCCCCCCCCCCCCCCCCCCCCCCCCCCCCCCCCCCCCCCCCCCCCCCCCCCCCCCCCCCCCCCCCCCCCCCCCCCCCCCCCCCCCCCCCCCCCCCCCCCCCCCCCCCCCCCCCCCCCCCCCCCGAAAGCACGACGTCGCCGCCGTACTGCACGAGCACGCCGATCCTCGCCAGCGATGCACCAAGCGCGCCATAGTCCAGGCTCGCCAGAGCTACGCCGACCTCACTGACGACAAGCTCTGCGCCTTGGTTGTCGCAGTGCACCTCGGGAATCCCGGAGCGTGTGTTGGACATGAGGCGTCCGGCGAGGGGGGAGAAGTGCTCGAGCAGGGACGGTAACCTGGCTTTGAAGATGGCGACGACATCGCCGAAGCAGCCGGTCGAGGGCTTGCGGTAGGCGCAGAACAGTAAGGACGGTATGGGTCGAGGAAGCAGGTCGAGGTTGGAAACGGCGAGGATGCGCGGCGTGACAGTGCCGGACGCCTTGACGAGGCTCCGACTGATGACCCGAACATGCGAGTCGTTGGCCATTTTCTTTCGTCGCTAGCTAGACTATCACCTATTCAAGCGCAACTTGTAGTTGGAAAACTATGTATATATTCAGGCGTCACTCTTTTTGTGAGGGAAAAAGAGAAAAGAAAAAAGCGAGTCTCGAATTACTTCTGAAATTTGCAAGTAGGCAGTCTTTTGTGCTAGTGCGACTGAGGTCCAAATGTTGGGCCTACCCTGTCTCCGTTCAGCTTTCGTTTTCTGATGCCGATTCCTGGTGGCAGACAGACAGTGATTTACGGGCCCACTGATGACTCCTCGAAGGGGAGAATATCAGGCCACCCTTTACATGCTTCCATGCTTTCAATTTTGAAAAATCACATTTAAATATTTCAAAAAATTCTGAATTTTTTTGTGAATGTTCACAAAACATGTGTCTATAAGCCCTTAAAAATTCAGATCCAAATTCGAAACACACATTGAAAAACAAAAAAGACAAATCCATATGTGAATTGTCGTGGTATTTCCCCGACAATACTCATCTGAGGTAGCGCACGCGTCAAAGATCTGGATGGTGCACACGAGGAAGATTTATCCAGGTTCAGACCCTTGGACCCAGGTAATACCCTACTTCCTGCTTGTCTGTATTGATAATCTAGCCTCGTATGAGAACTACGGTTTGTGTGTACAAGCGGCGTTTGATCGTAAGATTAGGTGGGGTGCTTGCCCCAGATGATTCTGTACCGATCGCGCGGCCGCGGGGGGATATAGTCGGCCGTGGCTAGGGTCACATAGTCCCGAGTCGGTTAACATATGCCTAATATAGAAGACCTACGCTAGATAGAGTAGCAGAGTCCTTGTCTTGTGCCCAAGGTGACGATGCGCCCTGTATTGTCAGAGAACTCTGAGGAAATAAGCTTGGGCCACCCCGTGGTTGTTGGGCCTCTTCAGTTCTGTCCTCCGCGGCTATACCCCGGGGGCATGGAATCGTCAGTAGCCCCGGAGCTCTTGTAGGTCTCGGCTCCTGATCTTTTGACTTCTTCCTTCGTCCGAACTAAGGTTCAGAGTTGTTTCCGGACTGAGCGCGCCTCGTACTAAACAATGCCTCCCTGGGTTATTAGCACTAAAAGTGAAGATTTTCATGTGGTATCTTCGCAGGGGAGTTGTACTTACTAAAGACAGCCTCGCTGACCGCAACTGGTAAGGAAGCAAGAAGTGTAGTTTTTGTACTCATGACGAGACAATCAAACACCTCTTCTTTCAATGCACGTTTGCGCGTTCTACGTGGTCAGTCATTCAAATAGCGTCCAATTTGTATCCGCCCACAAGTGTTGCCAATATATATGGTCACTGGCTCGACGGAATACCAAATAAGTTTAGTATGCTAATAAGGGTGGGAGCGTCTGCCTTACTATGGTCGCTTTGGCTATGTAGAAATGATACTGTTTTTAATGGCAAAATTTCTTCTCCCATGCAGGTTATTTATCGTTGTACGCATTGGCTTCGTATGTGGTCTATGCTACACCGAATGGAGTACCAACCGCTGTTCACGGCGGTGTGTATGCGGTTGGAGTGGGTGGCCAGGGAGGTTTTTACCCAACATGGGTGGCAGCATAATCTCCGGATTGGACCACCACCTCCATCGACATAGGCGTAGTTTCGGTCTCATATGATTTTACTGTTACCAATATGTCATTTTTTACTTTGTCAGGTTGTTAGTTTTGACTGTGTGCATCTTAGTTATGTAGAAGTCGAGTGTCACTCATCATGCTTTTGTATCTGCTTGATGTTACATTATGAGTTAATAAAAGCACCCTTTATCGAAAAAAAAAGAGCATTTATACTCAGTGGGTGTGTTGCGTATGGGGTTATCTGTTTAGATCACAGCATTGGTGTTGGCTTGTTCAAACTGTATCTTTTTTTTTTGCATGGTAATACGTGTCTCATTTATATAAAATAAGGATCAAAGTACAAGGCACGTACACACCGACCTTACAGACCTGAAAATATAGCATAAACATATGTAACAAACTAGCGCCTATCCCCCTCCTTCGACACCACCGAAGCGGCCACCAAAGGGACGGAAGACAGATCACCTCTTCACCCGAGCTCGACGTGGCTCCATCGCTGATATGCAGCTTTGCGGACCTCCAAAGTAGTTTGCCATATGCAAAACCATTGCCGTTGAACGAATCAGACCGGGGCAACATGTCCCCGGACACGCCATCGAACTCCAGAACTGACACCTCCCCACGACTACGACGTCGAAGGAGAAAACCAGAACTGTCAGCCTCCAACCACAGAACCAGCACATGATACACCATCTTCCAGCTGTCACAAGCGCAGACAACAGTCTGCGCGTACTCCTGAACGATACATCCTCCCTGCTCCACCATGACGTCGGAGCCAACGCCGTAGCAACGGGGACAGAGCAGAAGGAGGGACACACCTGATGGGGTCGCCGCCGCCGCCTCGCCGACACCATCCATGAACCCTAAAGCAGCCGATCTAAAGTATCGACAAGCACACGATGCCATCAACTCCGAGACGCCGCCATGAAGAACAACGCCAGTGTGGGAGTAGAGCTGAGGCAGTGCCGTTGCAGCCGCCATCAGAGGACAGCAACGCGCCAGTGGCGCTGTCCACCACGTTTGGACCGGCAGTAGGGACAAGGATCGCGGCGGGGCCGGAGCGGCGCGGCGCCGGCGCAGCCTCCGAGGCGGCGTCAGGGGCGTTGAGGTCTTATTTCATATTATGAATGTTGATATTTTTTAATATAAAGTTAGTCAAACTTTACAAAGCTTGACTTTGACCAAACTTTATATGCAGACTAAAAAGAAACGGAGGGAGTACAGTGTGACAGATGTAAATTCCATGCACACCGCTGGAGATGTGACTGCTTGAGGTCCTTGCTTGGCCGGTCGGCGGCATTCACACCTCCACAGCGCGTGACGCAACCAGGCGAGCAGGGGTTGGGGGAAGGGAGCTTGAGGCCCCAGACTGTTGGAGTCGCCGTCGACGCCATGTGATTCGATCTTGGCCAGCCGGCGGCATTCATTGCCGAGGGTGACGGTGGGTGGAGCGGGGGTATTCATCAAAGGATTTGCATTCAGTAAACTACTCCCTCTAGTGACCTAAAACGTTTTATATTAGTGTACAGAGAGAGTAGTTTTTGTACCCGGTTAAAGTAGACTTTCTGCTAGCTTGGTAAGAGGAGTAGGATTGTAGGAACCTTGTGCTGATGCTCGTCCAATTCGCTAGAGATGACGACAGGCACAACCCAGGGCAGCGCTGGAGGACAATACCTTGTGGCAATTGTGCTGCTGCAAATATTCAGAAAATTCACATGAAAAAACAGAACGCCAATGCAATCCACAGGTCAACAGAGAATCACATCCAGGACCAAAATTGAACACAAGCAAGACAAGACCGGAAACGAACCAGGACAAAGACATGGGACTAGGGCCACAACTTATAATCCGTTCTAACAGGAGCAGCAAGCTGAACAAGTTGTCGTGTACAGCGACATCTTCTCTTCAGGATGAGTTCACACATAGATAGATAAATAGATTACCTTCTCTATGGCAAGTGCGCGTGCAGTTTCAGAATCTGAACCTCCCTTGCACTGCACAACAACAGGCCATCCCCTTAAACGTCACGTCATCAACTGATATGATACAGATCCGCTTATGTGTTGCGGTGCACAGTGTGACAGGTGGAGGAAACAAATAAAGTCAGAAAACCCCCTTGGTTGCGCTGATCATGCGTGGATCGATCACCCGCTCGATGAAATTGTGAATTTGAAAGTGGAAACCGGGCTACTTGTGTACTGCCCCGTTTTTGCTCTGGTTCTGGAATGTTTTTCCTCTGTTTCTGTTGTTGTTGTTTTTGTGAAATGCTCTGTTTCAGTATCAGAACCTGAAATCTTCTTGCTGGCTTTTCCATGAATTAGTTCCAGAGAGCATCAAATTAAGAGCTAGCAGCCACGCACGTACGTCAATATTACATATGCACAAGGAGAAATTAAATATCTTAATCAACAGTCATGGTAGCTTTCAACTCACGGTTGTGCAATATTATGTCTGTCACCATGCCAACTCATCGACGCTAGCTGCAAGGGCTCCTTATTGCTAGTTTTCAAATCACGGCACAGCACACCGGCAACTAACATACATAGTTCTGGTCTTCCTTCTCCGGCCAGAGTGTTTTTCCATGCAAAA
Source organism: Thinopyrum obtusiflorum (assembly GCA_036873465.1). NCBI lineage: Eukaryota > Viridiplantae > Streptophyta > Magnoliopsida > Poales > Poaceae > Thinopyrum > Thinopyrum obtusiflorum. The sequence continues at coordinate 56,582 of JAAAWM010011982.1, read as the reverse complement.
GTAAATAAAAATAAAAAAATCAAGGGGACCCTCCCAGGTTCCATTTCATAGCGTGATGGTAGAAATGAAACCCTAAACCAACAACCCATCAGCAGGTTCAGTGGTACGTGCATTCAGTTTCCAAGCAGCTTGTATACAAACCAAATGGCTAGCTTAGTGGCTACAAACAAAAGAGAGAGACAAAACAAAACTAGACATATTCAGCAGGAGGAAAGATTTCAATGATACACAATAAAATGATAAGAAAATGGTACAATGTTCGTAGACATACTTGTAGTACTGCTGCAAACTTTTTCCTGACCACTGTTCATCCTGTGAAAAATGATAAACTTTCTCCCCACCTTTGTCTGTGGCCTAGTTATGCACCAGAAAACATAATAAATTTTGCGTCAAAGCAGAACCTGAAATCCGGCTTCTTTGTCTTTCCATGAATTCGAGAGAGCATCAAATTAAGAGCAGCCACGGCAATACTTTAGTATATGCCAGAGAAGAGAAAATATGTGCTGTTGGTGAACTACAAGTAAGAGCCAAGTGCCGCCACCTCTCGACCCCGCCCCGGCCTCCCTCCCCTCGCCGCCGCCGGTGGCGTCACCGGCCAAAGGCCGCGTGTCGTAGGCGGCAGCGGGGTTGCTTCCTCCCACACACTGGAGGTGTGCGTCGCGGGGCGCGACCTTCCGCGTCGATGGCATGGCTCATCGGACCCTCCCCGGGTCCTGCCCCTTCCCCTCGGCGGCCAGGCGTCCCGGTGGTGCTCCTCCCTGCGGCGGCTCGTGGGGCTCCGCTGTGTGGGGGTCTCGCTGGCGGCGGCGGGCATCTTTGGGGCGGCCGGCGACCTGGCTAAGGAGGCGACGGGGCGGCTGGCGGCCTGGCTGCTCCTGTTCGGGGTGGCGCGGCGCTGGGCGACTATGGCCTGGGCGCGGACGCGCTTGTGTTGCGGTGGAGGTTGGCACCCCGGTAGTGCTCCTATGCTGGTGTGGTCGGTGGGCAGCATCCTGGTCCTGGCCTCCCGCGCAGGGACCGCTGGTGGTTGTGGCGGGTGCGTGCCTGGCGGCTCCGACGCTTGGAGCTCGCCGGGTGGGCAGTGGCCCAGTGTGGCTGCTGCTCCGGCCGTGGGTGGCTCCACGACAGCTTAGCAGATTGGTTGCAGCAGCGGCTGGCATGTTACGGCGTCGGCTCGTACATAGGCAGCCTGTGTCGGCCTTCGGTCCCTCTCCTCGTCGTCCGGGCGCTACTTTCTTCAAAAGGTTGGCCCTCTCCCAGCTGCGGTCCATCGCTCGTCTCGCGCCCGGTGCTGCAGGACCGAGCTCGTCTCTTGCCCGGCGGCAGGACCGTGCTCGTCTCGCACCCGGCGGCAGGACCGAGCTCGTCTCGCGCCAGGTGCTGCAGGATGGATCGACGGAGCCCCCCCCCCCCCCCCCCCCCCCCCCCCCCCCCCCCCCCCCCCCCCCCCCCCCCCCCCCCCCCCCCCCCCCCCCCCCCCCCCCCCCCCCCCCCCCCCCCCCCCCCCCCCCCCCCCCCCCCCCCCCCCCCCCCCCCCCCCCCCCCCCCCCCCCCCCCCCCCCCCCCCCCCCCCCCCCCCCCCCCCCCCCCCCCCCCCCCCCCCCCCCCCCCCCCCCCCCCCCCCCCCCCCCCCCCCCCCCCCCCCCCCCCCCCCCCCCCCCCCCCCCCCCCCCCCCCCCCCCCCCCCCCCCCCCCCCCCCCCCCCCCCCCCCCCCCCCCCCCCCCCCCCCCCCCCCCCCCCCCCCCCCCCCCCCCCCCCCCCCCCCCCCCCCCCCCCCCCCCCCCCCCCCCCCCCCCCCCCCCCCCCCCCCCCCCCCCCCCCCCCCCCCCCCCCCCCCCCCCCCCCCCCCCCCCCCCCCCCCCCCCCCCCCCCCCCCCCCCCCCCCCCCCCCCCCCCCCCCCCCCCCCCCCCCCCCCCCCCCCCCCCCCCCCCCCCCCCCCCCCCCCCCCCCCCCCCCCCCCCCCCCCCCCCCCCCCCCCCCCCCCCCCCCCCCCCCCCCCCCCCCCCCCCCCCCCCCCCCCCCCCCCCCCCCCCCCCCCCCCCCCCCCCCCCCCCCCCCCCCCCCCCCCCCCCCCCCCCCCCCCCCCCCCCCCCCCCCCCCCCCCCCCCCCCCCCCCCCCCCCCCCCCCCCCCCCCCCCCCCCCCCCCCCCCCCCCCCCCCCCCCCCCCCCCCCCCCCCCCCCCCCCCCCCCCCCCCCCCCCCCCCCCCCCCCCCCCCCCCCCCCCCCCCCCCCCCCCCCCCCCCCCCCCCCCCCCCCTGACGTTTAAGGGGATGGCCTGTTGTTGTGCAGTGCAAGGGAGGTTCAGATTCTGAAACTGCACGCGCACTTGCCATAGAGAAGGTAATCTATTTATCTATCTAGCTACATACAAACGGCGATCTAGCGGGGCGACGGCGATCTAAACCTTGCCGACGGCGATCTAGCGGCGTCCTGGAGTCGGCGATCTAGTGGTTCGCCGCATGCGGCTGGCATCCAGACGCCGCCTAACCCTGGCGCCGGGTTGGGCGGGATCCCCGGCGATCGGATCTGGCTCTCGTTTTTCTTGCCTGCAGGCTTCTGAGGATGATGATGCGCCCGCGACTGACGAGTCATCGTTGGAACCGCGCCGACGTAAGACCGATGAGGAGCTCGCCAAAGAGTTCTGGGCGGACATTGGCTTTCCGACGCCGGCGTCCAGAGTGTGGGAGCGTCCCTCTCCTCGACGGTCTACCGATGTGGTGAGCAGGACCAAGTCTTTTCGTTCCCCTTCCGCGGAGTTGGATGCGGAGCAACGCAGTCCACTCGGCCCGGTGATGGCATCCACGGCATCGTTGTCCATGGGAGGTGGTGCCGTCCCTGCGCCGGCGACGTCTAGGGTTCTGGTAAAGCCATGGATAGGCCCCATTCCTCCTCCTCGCGTATCCCCTCTACGTTCGCTTGGGGATGCTATGCCGCTGGCTTTTCGCCGTGGGGAAGCCGCCTCAACGACGACTGGTGGGTCGGCGGCCACGACGCGACTGTTGGCCGGGGACGGTTCCTCCACGTCACAGACTCCGACGCCGATCCGGTTCTCACGGCGGGCCCGATTCATAACTCAGGTACGTATAATCCTGCCCGTCCATTGCGTATGGTTAATCTAAACCGGTGGCTTTGGCATATATGGAACAGGAATTCACAAAGAGGAAACCCTAATTTTGCTCGTTCTTTCGCGGCCGTCGTCCGCTCCACGCCCACGACGCAAGGAGCGATGGCTACTTCGACCGGCCCCAACGCCAACTCCGGCCGGCCGATCCCCGCCTCCTCTCAGCCGGTGGATGCCTCCCCGTCTCCGTCCGGTGGTGCTCCGGGCTTCGCCCCGGGTGTTTTCCCGCCGGTCTTGCCAACCCAGTCGCCCGTGCCCGCGACGAACTTGGCGGCAGCGGGCCTTCAGCAGTACCCGGCACCGGTGCAGTAGCAGCAGCTATATCACATGCAGATGCCTCAGCAGCAGTTCGTGACCTATCCGCAGCAGCCATACTTTCAAGTGCCGGTGGGATACGTGCAGCAACATCAGCAGTCACCTGTGTTCTCATACCAATCACAAGCAACGGCCATGCCGCAGCAACCGGCTCCTAATGCGGGTATGCTGCCGACCCAATTCAGCTCTGGGCCGCCGCACAAATCAGTTGGAGGTCCGCCAGCGGTCGCTCTCCCTCGTAAGCCGAAGAACGGGAAGGGTGGTCGCTACAAATCCTATCAGGGGGTCGCGCCACCTTCAGCTGCAAGTGCTGCTCCAGCCATGCCTGCGCAAGGCCTGCAGGGGGCGCCGGCGCCTCTTCCTGCCTCCTCTGTGCCGGCTGCTCACGGGCCTCTCTTGATGATGCAGCAACCGCCTCCACCGGCGGTTCAGAATCCGGGCCCTGCGGGTGACGTCTTGGTGACAAAAAAATGGTGCTCCAAATGTCAATCCGGTGGACATACGGCGGACGTCTGCGAGACGCAACAATACTGTTTCATATGTAACAAGTCTAACCACCCGATGACCTTGCGCCGGTGCCCCGCTCTTAAGATGCCTAAACCGGCGGCGATGCTTTGTGGATATGGTACAGACAATATGGCTTTCTTTCAGATGCCAGATAACGTCTGCAGGGAGGACCTGGCTCCACAGATTTCTCCTACGGCTCTAGTCACGATCTCAGGTGGGTCTATCACTTCAGGTGTGGTGGAGGCCGAGGTGGCCAAGATTGCACAATATCAGCACCAGTGGACATGGGAGGCAATTCCACATGGCCAGAATGCATTTCTTATGTCCTTCCCTAGTGACGAGGTGCTTCTAAGAGTAACTGGATTTACGGTCTTTATCAAATCGCACAATATTACTTTGGAGTTCAAGGCTTGGAAGTCTGAGGATATACCACACAGCTTCGAGCTCATCCCTGTTTGGGTGCACGTTCATGGCGTGCCCCATGCACTGCGTCACTTCTTGGGTCTCTGGGCAGTCGGCTCGGTCATTGGTGCCACGATGGATGTGGATCTACTTTGTCTGCGCCGGAGAGGTATTGTGCGCATTCAGGTGGGGGTGCTCAGCCTCGATGCTTTTCAGAAGAGTACTATTAATTCTCTATCGTCGGACGTGGTTGTTCAGAGGAAGGGTTACGAGTTTTGATATAGCTTGGAAGAATCTGATTTCCGGGTTGATACGGACTTTGTCCCTCGCGTCTGGGAGCATGACGATGATCCTGAGAGTGACAGGGGACAGGACAGAGAGGACTCTCTCAGGGCTAGTGATACAAGTAAGAGGTCCAAATCATCATCATCGGCTACTACTTCGATGGCTCCGGCGAACACAGGGGGGGCGGTGCCTATGCAGATCGCCACAGCCACTACTGCCCCTTCTCTGCCTTCGGCGCCGGGGAAACTTATCGCGGTTACACCACCTAACCATGACGATGATCCTGAGAGTGACAGGGGACAGGACAGAGAGGACTCTCTCAGGGCTAGTGATACAAGTAAGAGGTCCAAATCATCATCATCGGCTACTACTTCGCCCCCCCCCCCCCCCCCCCCCCCCCCCCCCCCCCCCCCCCCCCCCCCCCCCCCCCCCCCCCCCCCCCCCCCCCCCCCCCCCCCCCCCCCCCCCCCCCCCCCCCCCCCCCCCCCCCCCCCCCCCCCCCCCCCCCCCCCCCCCCCCCCCCCCCCCCCCCCCCCCCCCCCCCCCCCCCCCCCCCCCCCCCCCCCCCCCCCCCCCCCCCCCCCCCCCCCCCCCCCCCCCCCCCCCCCCCCCCCCCCCCCCCCCCCCCCCCCCCCCCCCCCCCCCCCCCCCCCCCCCCCCCCCCCCCCCCCCCCCCCCCCCCCGGAAATCTTTTTTATCTTTTGATGATGCTAAAGTTTCTTCAAATATCGCTAGTCTTGGTATTTCTTTAGGCCAAAATGATAAGGCGGTCGATTTTTCTGTTAAGGCCCTTAAGCAAGTGGAGTTCGACCGGCTTACGGTTGCTCCAAAGTCTACTTTATTGTACGATCCTTTGGTGTCAGATGAGGAGGACGAGGAGTCAGATGTCAATAATGAAGGCAAACTCCTTTCTCATCTGGTTAGAGATGCTACCGAAGTAGACTTGGAAGATACTGCACGTGACACTATGCTATGTGAGCTTGTCGCGTCGGTACGAAAGAATAAGTCTAATTCGGTTAATAAAAAGGGTCGTCCAACTAAGAAGTCAAAAATCTCTAAACATAAAAACGGTTCATCATGAGAGGGATGTTTTGGAATAGCAGAGGTCTTGGTGACTTGGCTAAGCATCAGCCTATTTCCGATTGTGTTAGAGATCATGCTTTGGATTTTGTGGCCATCTCTGAGTGTGGCAAACGTGATTTTCCTATACGCGATCTTGACCATTTTTCATGTGGTTATGATTACGTGTGGCATATTCTACCACCCTCTGGGAGGTCTGGGGGTATTCTACTAGGAATTAACTCCACATATTTGGAATTGCTATCTACTTCGAAGGGGGAATATCATATCAAATTTCACCTTCGAAATAAAGCGGATAATTTAATTTGGAGTTTGGTGGCTGTCTATGGCGCCGCTCAAGAGGAGTTCAAATCAGTATTCCTCAAAGAGTTGGTCAATACCTGTAGAGAGAATCCCCATCCCATGCTAATTGGGGGGGATTTCAATATCCTTCGGAATCAGCAAGAGAAGAACAATGACAGATTTGATTCTCGTTGGCCTTTTCTTTTTAACGCTGTTATCGACAGCCTTGATTTACGCGAGCTTTGTATGTCTGGTCGCCAATATAACTGGGCCAATAGCAGAGCAATCCCTACTTTTGAAAAACTTGATCGAGTTCTGGTTACCACCGACTGGGAATTCAAATATCCGCTTGCTTTGGGACGGGCACTAGAAAGAATTGACGCCTTATCAGATCATGCGCCTTTGCTTGCTGATTTTGGTTTGGCTGCTCCTAGTGGGAATTTTCACCAATTCAAATTTGAACTGGGATGGCTCACTAGAGAGGGTTTTCATGAGCTGGTTAAAAATGTGTGGCAACGTCAACCTCGTGGTAACACACCAATTGAACGTTGGAACAATCGTATTCGCGCTCTGTGCCGATTCCTTCGTGGTTGGGCTAAGCACACTGCTGGAATTTATAAGAAAGAAAAGATGCGACTTTCTACATTAATTGATACTCTAGATAAAATCACGGAGGTGCGGCCTCTGTCTCCCACGGAGATTGACCAAAAAAGTCATCTTAATGAGCAGATAGCCCGCCTTTTGCGCGAAGAGGAAATCAAATGGTACCAGCGTTGCAAGACGGACTCTCTTGTCCTAGGGGATGACAATACGAAGTACTTTCAAATGTTGGCCAATGGCAGACACAGGAAGAAACGTATCTTCGCTCTAGAACAGGAGGAGGGTCGGATCGAGGGAGATGCACAACTTAAAAACTTTATTACGAACTATTATAAAGATCTTTTTGGACCTTCAGCTCATGCAACTTTACTGATGGATGAGTCTTTTACTCAAGATATCCACCAGGTTTCTGCTGCGGAAAACGATTTCCTAACCTCTTCATTCTCGGAGGAGGAAATCCATGCGGCGGTGTTTCAGATGGAACACAATAAATCGCCAGGGCCGGATGGTTTTCCCGCGGAGTTCTATCAATGCTTTTGGGAACTGATTAAGTTGGACTTGATACAGTTGTTCAATGAACTGCATGCGCACCAACTTGACATCTCCCGTTTAAACTTTGGGGAAATCATTCTTCTACCTAAGACTAAAGATGCTAGTCAGATTCAACAATATAGACCGATTTGCCTGCTTAATGTAAGCTTCAAAATCTTTACAAAGGTAGCCACTAACCGGCTGAATGGGGTGGCTGACCATGTGGTCAAACCTACCCAAACTGCGTTCATGCAAGGACGTAATATATTGGATGGTGTTGCTGTTCTGCATGAAACGGTACATGAGCTTCACCATAAAAAGCTAGACAGAGTAATTTTTAAAATCGACTTCGAAAAAGCTTACGATAAAGTGAAATGGCCTTTTTTATTGCAAACATTACGCATGAAAGGGTTTTCTAGCAAATGGTGTCGATGGATAGAGAGTTTTGTGTCTGGGGGTAGTGTGGCCATCAAAGTAAATGACGATGTGGGCACTTATTTTCAGACCAGGAAGGGGCTTCGCCAAGGAGACCCCGCTTCCCCAATTTTGTTTAATATTGTGGCTGATATGTTAGCTACCCTTGTTGAGAGGGCTAAGCTGGCGGGACAAGTCACTGGTATCATACCTCATTTGGTAGAAGGAGGCTTATCTATTCTACAATATGCAGATGATACAATTCTGTTCTTGGATCATGATTTAGAAAAAGCCAGAATCCTCAAATTACTATTATGTGCTTTTGAGGAACTCTCTGGTCTCAAAATCAACTTTCATAAGAGCGAACTCTTCTGTTTTGGTGAAGCCACAGAAGCAGCAGCTGCTTATGCTGAGATATTTGGCTGTCAACTTGGGCAATTTCCAATCCGTTACCTGGGTATTCCCATTCATTATCGCCGCCTGACTATAGCCGAATGGAAGCATGTAGAAGAGAAATTGGAGAAACGTTTGGCAAGTTGGAAGGCCAAACTCCTGTCCTATGGGGGGCGTCTGATTCTGATCAATTCGGTCCTCACTAACATGGTTCTATACATGTTATCATTCTTTCATCTTCCAAAAGGAGTGCTACAGCGTCTAGATTATTTTAGATCAAGGTTCTTTTGGCAGAGTGATAATGAAACCAAGAAATACCGTCTGGCTAGGTGGAATGTATTATGTCGACCTAAAAGCCAAGGGGGTCTTGGAATCCAGGACCTTGAGATTAAAAACATCACTCTTCTCAGCAAATGGGTGTATAAATTACTCACTGAGGAGGGCGTTTGGCAGGAAATCATTTGTAATAAATACGTGGGATCCAAAGCAATATCTCAAGTATACTGGAAACCAGGTGATTCTCATTTTTGGAGTGGAGTGATGAAAGCCAAAGATTTCTTTTTCCAATTTGGTTCGTTCTCGGTCCGGGATGGTTCCCAAGTTCGTTTTTGGGAAGATACCTGGCTGGGGACTAATCCGCTTAGCGTTCAATACCCAAGCTTGTATAGAATTGTTAGGCATAAGTTTGTCACGATTAAACAAGTGTTGGGTCAGGCAAATCCCGACATTTCTTTTCGTAGGGACCTTTTTGGACCGCGTCTGGCAGCCTGGAATGAATTGCTAATCCGTTTGGAGGCTGTACAGCTTTCAGATGAGCCAGATATTTTTAGATGGAAGTTGCATCAGAATGGCAAGTTCTCAGTAAAATCCATGTATGATGCATTAGTCCATAACGAGGTTCCGATAGATAACAGGAAATTGTGGAAGCTAAAAATCCCTCTAAAAGTGAAGATTTTCCTCTGGTTCCTTAATAAAGGGGTGATCTTAACTAGGGATAACTTGGCAAGACGCAACTGGCAAGGTAGCAAAAAATGTGTTTTCTGCCATCATGATGAGTCTATTAAACACTTATTTTTCGAGTGCAAGTTTGCACGGTCAGTTTGGGCCATTGTTCAGATTGCGTCGAATCTTTACCCCCCTCGTAGTGCACGGAATATGTACGGCAATTGGTTGAGGGGAATAGATAAACAATTTTCTGCACACATCCTTGTGGGGGCAGCTGCCTTATGTTGGGCGCTGTGGCTAACCAGGAATGATATTCTTTTTAACCATAAATGCGTTCCATCTCCTATGCAGGTTATTCATATATGTTCGCAATGGCTCCGTACGTGGTCTATCCTGCAGAGGCCGGAGGACAGAGACCTTTTTATGATGGCGTCTACTCGGCTGGAGCGTTCGGCCAGGGAGGTTTTCTACCCCCATGGATGGCGGTGTGACCTTCGGCTAGGGTCAACTACTTCATAGGCTGGATTTGCTTTCATTTTCCCTTTTAATGTGCTGGCTGTGTCAGCCTTTTTGTTTGTTTTTACTAGGACTGGACTTGTTGGCTGTGTGCATCTAGTTATGTAGAGGCCGGGCTTTCTATTGAAACGATTGTATCACCTCAATATTTCAATTCAATGAAATGCTCTTTATCGAAAAATCTATGTGTGAACTCATCCTGAAGAGAAGATGTCGCTGTACACGACAACTTGTTCAGCTTGCTGCTCCTGCTAGAACGGATTATAAGTTGTGGCCCTAGTCCCAAGTCTTTGTCCTGGTTCGTTTCCGGTCTTGCCTTGCTTGTGTTCAATTTTGGTCCTGGGTGTGATTCTCTGTTGACCTGTGGATTGCATTGGCGTTCTGTTTTTTCATGTGAATTTTCTGAATATTTGCAGTGGCACAATTGCCACAAGGTATTGTCCTCCAGCGCTGCCCTGGGTCGTGCCTGTCTTCATCTCTAGCGAATTGGACGAGCATCAGCACAAGGTTCCTACAATCCTACTCTTACCAAGCTAGCAGAAAGTCTACTTTAACCGGGTACAAAAACTACTCTCTCTGTAGACTAATATAAAACGTTTTAGGTCACTAGAGGGAGTAGTTTACTGAATGCAAATCCTTTGATGAATACCCCCGCTCCACCCACCGTCACCCTCGGCAATGAATGCCGCCGGCTGGCCAAGATCGAATCACATGGCGTCGACGGCGACTCCAACAGTCTGGGGCCTCAAGCTCCCTTCCCCCAACCCCTGCTCACCTGGTTGCGTCGCGCGCTGTGGAGGTGTGAATGCCGCCGACCGGCCAAGCAAGGACCTCAAGCAGTCACATCTCCAGCTGTGTGCATGGAATTTACATCTGTCACACTGTACTGTACTGTATGGAGTACATGACATGCATGGTGGTCTTGAATCCTAACACGTAGGAAGATTTGTGTGACGGAGTCATGCGAATGATTTATACGTATTGTCATGACAGATCTGGTGTTGTATACCCTGCCGACATGCATCATGCATGCATGGTTGCGTGGAGACGCACGGCGTCTGTTTACGTATGGACAGCTCCTAAAACGGATTTGGGACGATCAGTTCTTACTGCAGCACCTTCCTGTTTGTAGCGTCTGTAAGTCATTGACTCTCTCATTTTATCGATGGTAATGGTATATAATACTCATAAATAAACAGTATAACATAGAATGAAATTCAGAGGCAGACTGGGCCTGTCCAAAGAGACTTGTCTTCTGTCTCTAGTAGCGTCCGGTCAGACGAACTCCCTTGTCCACCTGCCGTCGCCTTCCGCCATCAATGCCGCCGGGGAATAATCACATGGCAACGAAAGCGACGCCACTCAGCAGTTGCCCTCCGGCATGAATGCCGCCGGTGAAGAGTCACATGGCCTTGAAGGCGACTCCGCCAATCTGGGGCCTCAAGCAGGCCCCCTTCCCCAACCCATGCTCAACAGGTTGCGTCGTACGCCTCCACGCGGTGTCAAAGTGTGAATGCCGCCGACCGGTGATGGTCCAGACGGGGACGGGACGGGACCTCAAGCTCTCTCCTCCAACCCGTGCTCGACAGGTTGTGTGCTCCCCGGCCCCGCCGCAAGCAGAAGCAGCTAGCGCCAGCGAGAGAGATGGTTGTACTAGCAGCGTGCGTTGATGCAGAGGCCGGGGGTTTCAACCTCCTTTTCGAAAAAAAAATAGGGACAATTTCAATCTTTCAAAACCTAGCTACACAAATATATATCTTTCAGACCAGATCAGGTAGAAATGCACTTTTATGATTACTGTAGATGAACAGACAAACGTAGAAGCATAAATACATAACTTTAAGTGTAGTTTTATATTTAAAATATATGTTGATGTTGTACATATGGCTGCAGTTAGCATCATACATCCAAAAACTAATTAATGCACCAGTTCGTGAAGGCAAAGCATGATACAGCTCACTGGATGGGTGGGTGAGCAGTGAACTTGACGGCATCCTACCTACTATACTGGTGTAGCCATGTATCTGTCCGTCATGTTCAACAGAGCCGGCGCAGCAATTGTAGGCCATCCAGGACCGCTGTGGCTTGTACAGAACTTAAAAGATATCCCGTGGATTCCTGCTGGATGGAGATGAAGATGCGACTCAATCTAATTTTGGCCAGAATCGACCAGAGAAAAATCCAAAGACAATAGGGTCACCAGTAGAAAAAGGGCCTTTAATCCCGGTTCGTAAGGGTCTTTAGTCCCGGTTGAGCAACCGGGACTAAGGAGTCGGGACTAAAGGCGGTTGTGTTACGAACCGAGACTAAAGGGGCTCCACGTGGCCGCTGTGGAGCGCTCAGGCAGAGGACCTTTAGTCCCGGTTCGTAACATCAACCGGGACTAAAGGCCGCCACGCGTCAGGCGCTGCCAAGTGTTGGGGTTTAGAGTTTTGGAGGGTTTTGGAGGAGTTTAGGGTTTTGGAGGGTTTAGGGGTTTCATTTTGTGTTTTCCTTTTTTTTTTTACCATTCAATTCTTTTTCATTTAGGGTTTTCATTTTCATTTTATGTTTTCCATTCAACTCTACGCTACTACATAGAGCAATGAAGTAACCATTACACAACATCGTCATGAATATAGAGAAGTGACCTCTTTCTCCGTGCTTAGTCGAACAACAAGTTTTCGTATATATATTCGACGCCACTACATATAGTACACGTTCATGCATATATACAATATAATATCTCTTACGATCCCTAATATCTAATTACCAAAATTCACTACCAATTCCCGATGGTATACTCCGGTTTTAGGTATGACCTCTTCAAGTAAGAATCCCGTCAATTCCTCTTGAATTGCTCGTACACGATCCTTTGGTAGGAGATCGTCCCGCATCCATTGGATCTAATTTAAAGAAGGGGGTCAATATATATGAATGAAACTCAACACAATTGATGGTAATAAAATAAAATTATGAATATTGTTTACGTACTTCAAGTTGTTCTAAAATTCTGCCCTTCTCACAGGTCGTCTGGCGAATGAACTCGCAAACGTAGTATCCACATAAATTATTCCCGTCTTTCTGCCTCAAGCACTTTACGAGAATATAGTTCAATCAAAATAATAATCAAGCATGATAATGATATTGAAACTAGAATCAAAGAGATGCGCGAACCTACCTAGTACTACTTACATTGAGTTGTCGAAACTACAGCTCCTCTTTTCATTCACCCCTAGCCTCCTTGGTGAAATTTTTCCAAACCCTGCCCGGCAAAGAAAATGAATAAAGGAGTTATTAATTACTTGATATCAGGAAATGAACGAAAGTTGCCGATATAGTGCGATAATGATTGAAATTACCTCTGGACCATTTCACTCAGGTCCGCCCACATCTTAGGGTCTTTACGTTTCGAGTCCATGACAAGTACTTTTCCTGCGTCAAACTGAATGACTAGCAGAATAAAGTGGAACCTGCGCACGCATAACACATCAATTACACTTAACATCAAGTAAGCGAAACAGAATGTGTACAAGACAGTAATACTCACTTGAAGTTGTAAGGAAATAGTATTTCCCTTCTGGTTTGTTGTTCAATTAACGCCCTTAGCAAGTTATCCTCTGTTTCCTTGGCGTTGTGTTGTACCGTATATTCATGTATGTTATTTGGTTTAATGAACCCAATGTCATAGATTTGTCCTCTTTTGCATTCGAGAATCTTCATTCTGCATAATATAGTGAGGATAATTATACATGCAATGAATGAGCTGAGCTAGAGACTTAATTACAGAAATAATACTTATAGACAATAGCAACTGATGATAGATTTGTCGATGGCGTCTTGATTGTATAATTGAAATAATTCTTCAAATTCAATGTACATCTCCTCGTCTCCATTGAAGTAATGCTCATCTCTAATTCCCACCATGAGATAGTTGCTCCCTTCCTTTGAGGCTTCCATGTACCACTCATGCAATCTTCGCATTTGTGTTGGTAGAAGCCGGACCTCCTCGGGTCTGACAAGAGGCTTCCCGTGCTGGTATCTGTATGCTAAATCAGCCATGGGGAACTCTACCTTCTCGCCTAAGTATTGAGCAAGAGTGGGCGCTCCCTCCGGATCATAATCGGTATGGGAAAACACTTTGAGCAGGGGGCACGATTGATTTTTCTGTTCTCCGAGCTGGGAAATTGTTTTCCCCCTTGCACTACTACTTCCCGACCGCTTCACATGTTCTTTATGTGACTTCATAATAGAGCGGTCATAGTTTGATGGCAGCGAAGGCGGTGGTCGCGTAAGGTTTTTCAGAAACTGCTTCGCTTTTGTCGGATCTATTTTCTCCTTTGGCTCGGGCCATTTCGGTGCAAGCTGGCGTTTCACATCGGCATCCACTTGCTTCTTGAGTTCCTCATCAGTCAGTTCGTATGGTAAATTGGTAGGAGCCTCCTTGACGCTGTTCCTTGTACCTGCTCTGGATTTCTTCGCAGTTGTAGTACTAGCCGCCGGAGCGGCGGTTCTCTTCCGCTTATCCACCCGGTGCGGAGGGGGTGGAGACGACTGAGGCGGCGGAGTCTGCTGAGGCGGCGGAGGCGGCGGAGCCTGCTGAGGCGGCTGAGGCGGCGTAGTCTGCTGAGGCGGCGACGACGGCTGAGGCGATGAAGATATAGCTGGATTGCTACTCTGAGGAGTCGATAGCCTTGGCATCCAATGTGGAAGCACGATGTGTTCCTTTTTCCGTAGAATGGTACTTTTTCTGGCATCTCCTAGTTCAGTCTCGCCTTCACCTGTAGGGAAGTCAAGCTCCAGCTGCTCAAATCCCTTGATAACTTCATCCACCCCGACAACAGCATAGCGATCTGGAATCGGAGAGCAATGGTAAGTTCCATTACCTACAGGAGGTAAGGCAAAGCCGACCGCCACCTTCACGGATATGTTCATGCATTTCACATGTAGCTCACAATTTTCCCTCTGCGTGATATCATCCACGGGGTAGCGAGGAGCCGTGATATCATCTATGGGCTGAACGAGCTCCGTGGAAGTCACGCTGCTTTTCCGCTGAGATGATGGGCCGGTAGTATCGAATGCAGGATCTTCGTGCTGCTGAGATGGGCGGGTAGCTTGCTGGCTGGTAAGTGCCTCTATTTGCTTCTCCTGCCACTCTAATTTTTCTTCTATCTTCTTCAGCCGGTCTGCATTCTGCCAACTCTCCCCCATGCCCGTAGAACCAAGTCTTTGCCCGTTCGGCCCACTCCAATGGCTCTGGAACGATCCCTTTATCAATCAGGTCGTTCTCAATATTCTCCCACTTAGGCATGGCAACCTTGTAGCCACCTGACCCCATAACATGGTGATATTCCTTCTTTGCAGCATTTTGCTTATTTATTTTTGACCTTTTCTTAGCTTCATCTGATGTCTTGTACTCCAAAAATGCGTCCCAGTGATCTTTTATCTTCTCGTATGCTCCGGTGAATGTTGGAGTCTTGTTTTTCAGGACATACTTTTGGTGCAATCTTTTCTTCCAGTTGCAGAATTGTGCGGCCATCTTCTTAAGAGTCCACGCCTTGACTTTTCGCTCTATAACTTTGTTATCTGGATCCACTTCTGGCGGTAGGGTGAAATTTGTCATGAGCGTATTCCAAAGCATTTCTTTGGATCTATCGTCGACATAATTAACTCCATCCGCCTTTGGCTTATTCCATTCACGAATGGTGATCGGGATGCTGTCCCTAACAATAACTCCGCACTGACTTACAAATCGGTTTGCGTTCCACGCGGGACCAATCGGTTTGCCATCTTCAGCGACTTCTTCGATCTTGAATCTTTCATTATCGCCCAACCTTTTTTTCGGGCCTCGTTTCTTTATAGAAGATTGGCTTGATCCGGAGGGCTAAAAGAAGAAAGAAGCATTAATATATGTATATACAAATCAATTAATGCATCTAGTCAGCAGAGGCTTAATTAATATACCTCACCAGACTTTGTAATAATTAAGGTTCCAACACCGAAGCCATCATCTTCTTCCTCCATTCCCTCACCAGAGCCGTCATCTCCTCCCTCCATTCCCTCACCGGACTCGTTCAGAAACTGTGAGGTGATATCATCAATATACCTCGCCGGACTTTGTAATAATTAAGGTTCCAACACTGGAGCCGTCATCTTCTTCCTCCATTCCCTCACCGGAGCCGTCATCTCCTCCCTCCATTCCCTCACCGGACTTGTTCAGAAACTGTGAGGTGATATCATCATCTCTGTCGTGGATTACTGCCCCCAACATGTCTTCTTGTTCTTCGTCTCTGCCGTGTTCCATAGTTCTGCAAAAACTGAATCATAGTATCGAGAAGAACAATACCAGAGATGCAATCAGTACACAGCAATGCAACAATACGATGCATGATCATGACATGGAGATATGATGTGGTTTGAGCTTATGCAACTAACATCAGGGTCGTCGGTGACGTAGTCGATCACAGAGGCAGCATCGGTCTCGGAGTCTATCAGTCTAGGGGTGTTCTAACGTGGTACTACACGTTGCAGACGGAGAGGGAAAACATCCGGAGGGGTTTTCCCGGCGTTTGGCATTTTCTGGAGAGATGAAAAGAGGGGGGCGGTTCCATGTTCAGCATGCTAGGGGCATGTGACAGATGAACAGATTGCATATTCTGATTTGTCATATTTTTTTGAGCAATTTTCATATATAAATTATTTTCATCCGAGTTACGGTTTATTTTATATGAATTTCTAAAGTTTAATTCGAAAATCATTTAATGTTAATTGCTAAGTGTACACAGAAAATGTACACAACAGTGTACCACAGAGGCTGACAGTGGGGCCAGTGGTGTGCTCAGTCAGCAGGTCAAATGTCATAATTGACCAGTCAACAGGGCCCCTGGGGTCCACCTGTCATTGACAGTGGGTGTTGCCCAGTCAGCAATGTTGACCGGGTCAACGTGGTAAACCGGGGCCAGGGGCCCACTGGCAGTGACCCAGGTGGGCCCCAGGCCAAGCACGTCGGCGGGCGGCGCCGGAGACTGCTCCGGCGAGCAAAAACGTGGCGGCGCGCGTCGGGAGGGCGTCGGGATTTGGCTAGGGGCCGCCAAAATGGACGCGGAGTGGCTAGCGGGGCTCTACGCATTGCGGCGAAGACGACAGGCACGGGCCCGTGACCATTTTGTCAACGGAGCAACGCCGGCGACCAAGGAAGGCGGCGGCGAGCTTTGGCCACTGTGGCAGCTGCGGCTAGGGGCACGGAGAGGGGCAGGGAAGCGAGGGGATCGTCGCGGGTGCTCACCGGGAGCCTGCAGAGGTGCGACGTGGACTCGGGGGAGGCTCGACGGCACCGGAATCGACGGCGAACGGCGTCGGGTCCCGAGGTTGAAGGCGACAGCGATCTGGCGATGCAGGGGCTCGGGCTCGTGGCTGCAGGCGGCGTAGCGGACACGGGCGGAGCAAGTGGACAGGGCGGCGAGGCTCGAGGACGGCCGGGCGACGGCGACCGTGACGGAGAAATCCGGCAGCCTGGCGGCGTCGATCTAGGCAGCGGCATGGTGGTTCAATCTGTTCTCCCGGGCAGTGGCTGGCCCCGGGACGCCACTTATATCCCCAGGCCTTTGGTCCCGGTTGGATCCAACAACCGGGACTAAAGGGTGTTTAGTCCCGGTTGGTGGATCCAACCAGGACTAAAGGTAGGCCTTTAGTCCCGGTTCGAGCTACCAACCGGGACTAAAGCTAATTTTTGGCCGCAGCCTGATAACCCACAAGTATAGGGGATCGCAACAGTTTTCGAGGGTAGAGTATTCAACCCAAATTTATTGATTCGACACAAGGGGAGCCAAAGAGTACTTGGAAGTATTAGCAGTTGAGTTGTCAATTCAACCACACCTAGAGACTAAATATCTATAGCAAGTGATCAGTAGCAAGGTAATATGATATTTTGATAGCAAGTAACCAAAGTAGCAGGAGTAACAGTAATGGTAACAGTAGCAGGTTTGTAGCAAGTGTAACAGCAGCAGCAGTAATAATAGTAACTTAGCAAGTATCAATATGTGGAAACTCGTAGGCACTGGATCGGTAATGTTGGGTATGTGTTGGATGATATCGATCATGTATCAGTCATAACCTACGGCGACACAGAACTAGCTCCAGTTCATCAATACAATGTTGGCATGTATTCCGTAAATAGTCATACGTGCTTATGGAAAAGAACTTGCATGACATCTTTTGTCCTACCCTCCCATGGCAGCGGGGTCCATAAGGAAACTAAGGGATATTAAGGCCTCCTTTTAATAGAGAACCGGAACAAAGCATTAACACATAGTGAATACATGAACTCCTCAAACTACGGTAATCACCGGAAAGAATCCCAGTTATTGTCACCCTGGGGGATGCAGATCATAACACATAGCAGGTGCATACAACTTGCGAGATCGGATCTAAAACACAAATATATTGGTGAAAACATGAACGATTCGGATCTGAGATCATGGCACTCAGGCCCTAGTGACAAGCATTAAGCATAGCAAAGTCATAGCAACATCAATCTCAGAACATAGTGGATACTAGGGATCAAGCCCTAACAAAACTAACTCGATTACATGATCAATCTCATCCAACCCCTACATCGACCAGTGAGCTTACGAAGAGATTACTCACACCCGGTGAGGAGCATCATGGAATTGGTGATGAAGAGAGGTTGGTGATGACGAAGATCGAAGATTCCCCTCTCCGGAGCCCCAAACGGACTCCAGATCTGGCCTCCCGATGAAGAACAGGAGGTGGCGACGGCTCCGTCTCGTGAAACACGATAATTCTTCCTCTTTGATTTTTTTTTCTCCGCGGATGTGAATTTATATGATTGGAATTAGGGTCATATGGGCCACCAGGGGCCCACACAACACCAGGGCGCGCCCCGGTGGGGGGGGGGGGCGCCCAGGTGCTGTGTGTGCACCCTGGTGCCCCTCTCCGGTTGTTCTTTGCGCCAATATTTCTTATTAATTCCATAAAAATTCCCTGAAAAGTTTCAGCTCATTTGGAGAACTTTGATTTCTGCACAAAAACAACACCATGGCAATTCTGCTGAAAACGGCGTCAGTTCGGGTTAGTTCCATTCAAATCATGCAAATTAGAGTCCAAAACAAGAGCAAAAGTGTTTGGAAAAGTAGATACGACGGAGAGGTATCAACTCCCCCAAGCTTAACTCATTGCTTGTCCTCAAGCAATTCAGTTGGCAAACTGACAGTGATAAAGAAAAACTTTTACAAACTCTTTTTGTTCTTGTGCTTATGATTGCATTCAAATAGCATCCAAGTTTTCAGCAAAGATTATAACTAATCACATTCATGATAACTCTTAGAAATCATATTCATTCATAAACATGGCATAATCAACTAGCGAGCAATAATAATGTATCTCAAGTGCCAACACTTTGTCAAAACAATCATGATGTAATATAACAATGATGGTATCTCGCTAGCCCTTTTTGAGACCGCAAAACATTAATGTAGAGCACCTCCAAAGTTCAAGCAGCGACTAAACATTGTAATTCATGGCAACAAAGATCCAGTCATGATGCACTCAGTGATTAACCACACACAATGCATGCGAATGACAATAGTGCTCTCCAGTCTGGTGCTTATTTGAGAAGGTGATGACTCAACAATAAAAGTAAACAGATAGGCCCTTCGCAGAGGGAAGCATGGATTTGCAGAGGTGCCAGAGCTCAAAGTTTTAAAACAGAGATAAAATTTAATTTTGGGTGGTATGCCCTTCCTGTCAACGTTACGACCGAGATCTTTCAATATCTTCCATGCTAAACTAATTAGTGGCGGTTCCCAAGCGATAAAAGTAAAGTTTACTCCCCCTCCACCATTCATATCACAAGCCATGGCTAACCAAATCCTCGGGTGCCCTCCATACCAACAACAGTCCGGGGGAGTTTGTTTATTATTTGTAATTTTTATTTGGGACTGGGAATCCCGATTACCGCCCTTTTCTCGTGCGATGACAAGTGAATAAACACTCATCTGAGAATAACTCACTTAGTATAGAAGATATCGACTTCCCCCTGTCGCTCCATGAGCGGTCCAGGCACACAAAATGGATGTTCATTTGAATAATTTAGAGGTGGCACATGCAAATTTACTTAGGACGGCAGGGTAATACCGTATATAGGTAGATATGGTGGACTCATCTGGAATAACTCGGGTTTAAGGATTTTGATGCACAAGCAGAATTCCCGCTTAGTACAGGTGGAGGCTAGCAATAAGGTTGGGAAGCGACCAGCCAGAGAGCGAATATGGTCATGAACATACAGTATGCATAATAAACATTGAGTATTAGCATGACTAGGATATGAGCACCATGAACATAAATATCATAGAGGCTATGTTGGTTTTGATTCAACTACATGCATAAACATGTGCCAAGTCAAGCCACTCGAAACATTCAGAGGAGGATACCATACCATCATACCACATCACAATCATTTTAACTGCATGTTAACAACCAAGGCAAATCATTATCAACCCACTAGCTACTTAAGCATGGCATGAACAACTATAATCTCTAATTGTCATCACAAACATGTTTGATCATAATATGCTGAATCATGGACACCGATCCAAACACATCCATAAAGACAAGAACAGGTTGAGTTCATACCCGCTTTTCTTCACCACGGTCACTCCACCAAATCATCGTCATTATTGCCTTTCACTTGCATAACCGAATGGTATTAAAATAATAATAGTGCAAGGGTGCCGTGGACTAAGCTGGAATCTGCAACAATTTATTCAAAGGAGAAGACAAGGTAAAATGGGCTCTATGACAGACAATCAATAATGCATATGAGAGCCACTCAACATTTTCATCGTGGTCTTCTCCTTATAAGAACTCAACCGAAAGAAAAGAAAAGAAATTCAGAGAAACACACTGAAATAATTTTGGAGTTTTTGGTTTTTCTTGAAGAAGGCAAATTGAGGAAAGAAAAGCAAAAACGACAAAAACTATTTACACGGGAAAGCTCCCAACAAGCAAAAGAAGAACAGAGAAATCTTTTTGGGTTTTTGATTTTCAAAGGCTACCACTAAATAAACTAGAAAGCAAAAACCAAAAAGAAGCTAACTATTTTTTTTGGATTTTCTGAAAGTTTTCCGAACACACAAGAAGAAAGCGAGAAAAATAAAACTAGCATGGATAGTACAATGAAAAAGTATGAGCACCGACAATTAGAATGAAATGTGTGAGCATGAATAAAATGTCAGTGGGAAATACATACTCCCCCAAGCTTAGGCTTTTGGCCTAAGCTTGGTCTACTGCCATCCGAAGAATCCATCTGGTCCCGGCGGGAAGCCCTCAGGAGGCGGGATCTGAGCAACCCAACCCTGTGGCTCCTGCGCGGCTGCGGCCAACGCCACTCGGTAAGCACCGATGTCTTCTGGCATAACAATATATCCGTTCCTGGCATGAACATCAAACAAAGCAGGAGCAGGCAACGGAATAATATCCATAGTATCCTCATTATAAACCAAGTTATACCGGATGCGGTCAAAGTCATCCAGATCAGAAAGAAAGTGATGGTGCTTCATGGACTCAAAATCTAAATAAACATTAGGTAAAAGGGGATCATGCGGACGAATGTTAACATTAAAGTGACTCGCTAAGCTAGTGGCATAGATACCCCCATAAATCACACCTCTGGACCTATTAGTGTGCAAGTGGCATGCAATGATAGCTCCTAAACTGAAAGTGTTATCACCAAAAAGTGCACGGCGTAGGATAGCAAAGTCAGGTGCACTAAGGCAGCTCGCAGCCTTCCTGGCGGTCAAGCATTTCCCTATGAATAAAGCAAAGTAATGAACATCGGGGAAATGTAAACTAGTGGATTTAGCTGCCAACACTCCTCTTGTTTCTCCCACCGTTAAGGTGTGGAGAAACTCCTCGAACTCAGTTGGTCGAGGCTCTCTCAAATCCCCATCAGTAGGGATCAAACATATCTCACAAAACTGCTCAAGCGACATTTGGTGGGTTTCACCATACATCCTGAAGCTCACTTCAGGGGGGTTGTTCCCACTCAAATAATAAAAACTTTGCACAAAGCAATTAGTGAGGATTTGGTATTGATCACACTCATCTACGATGAAGGTGTTCAGCCCGGCGTTGGTGATAAACTGTGCGAACTCATGGTGGAAGCTGGCTTCATCCATGAAGGGTACATGTGGCCATTCGCACGGCCGAACTTCCGCATCACGGGGTAAGTAGAGGTCATTGTCCAAAGATTCTCCCCAAATCCCCTTGGCATTCTTCCTAGAGGAGCTCCTTCTGAAAAAGTTCATCTTTTTCTTAAACAAATTTCTGAAAAAATTTAGTCCACAAAAAGATGTCAACAAAACTTCACAATATTGATAGCAACTACTCATACAAGTGCCTAGAGGTCATATCAAGCATTCAAACTACCTAGCACTCAAAGAATTCAACATGCAAGCTCATTTTCTATAGCACCAAGAGTAGATAAATGTGTAAAATATAAACCACAAAAAAAACTAATTGGAGCATTGGAGGAGTTACATACCAAGGAGCAATTCCTCAAAACAGTTTCGGAAACGGAGTTTCGAGCAAAGAGATCAAAAATTACAGCAAAGAGAGCTTGAACACGGGCAAAAACTAGGCACGATTTTTTTCTGAGGTAGGAGAAGGAGTTGGCTGGAAGGAATAAGTGAGGGGGGCCCTGTGGGGCCCACACAACACTGGGGCGCGCCCTAGGGGCTGGGCACGCCCTGGTGCTGTGTGGCCACCCAGATTGCCCTCTCACACTATTATATATGCCAGAAATTCTAATATATTCGATAAAAATTCATGTAAAAATTTCAGGACATTCTGAGCACTTTCATTTCTGGACATTTTTTTATCGCACGAAGAATTCAGAAAACAGGAAAAACATGGCATTTATTATGTTTAACTAATAAAGAACAGAGAAAATAAGTTGGGTACAGAAAGTTGTGCTTGCTAAATTCATCAACTTCATATCTCTCAAAAAGAATTCATTAATAAGGTTGATCAAGTCTTATTAATAACCCCTTTCAATCAACATGAAACCGAAGAACTTTCGCGAAAACACTATGTTACCTCAATGGGGACAGGCATGTCCCCTACCATAATTATTTCATATTTCTTTTTGACAGTGGGAATAGGTAGTTGAAAACTTCCAATGGTGATAGTGGGAGATTTTCCGATAACATTAATACCATTCACTTGAAATTGCTTCTTCGGAAAATGCACCATGTGTTCATTACCATTAACATGAAAAGTGACTTTGCTTTTGTTGCAATCAATAACAGCCCCTGAAGTGTTCAAGAATGGTCTTCCAAGAATAATTGACAAGTTATCATCTTTGGGCATATCAAGTATAACAAAGTCTGTTAAGATAGTGACATTAGCAACCACAACGGGCACATCCTCACAAATACCGATAGGAATGGTTGTTGACTTGTCAGCCATGTGCAAGGAAATCTCAGTAGGAGTGAGTTTGTTCAAATCAAGTCTTTTATATAAAGAGAAAGGCATAACACTAACTCCAGCAACCAAGTCACATAAAGCAGTTCTAACATAGTTTCTTTTAATGGAACAAGGTATAGTTGGTATACCTAGGTCTCCCAATTTCTTAGGAACACCATCCTCAAAAGAATAATTAGCAAGCATAGTAGAAATTTCTGCCTCAGGAATTTTTCTTTTGTTTGTAACAATATCTTTCATGTATTTTGCATAAGGAGGCATTTTCAACATATCAATCAAGCGAGTACGTAAAATAACAGGTCTAAGTATTTCAACAAAGCGATCAAAGTCCTCCTCATCCTTACTCTTGGAAGGCTTAGGAGGGAAAGGCATGGGCTTCTGAACCCATGGTTCTCTTTCCTTACCGTGCTTTCTAGCAACGAAGTCCTTTTTCTCATACCTTTTGTTCTTAGGTTGTGGGTTATCAAGATCCTCAGCTGGTTCAATATCAATATCATTATTTGGTTCTCCAACATTTTCTGGCTGAGCATCTGCAAGAATCTCATTAGTAACATCAGGTGTGTGTTCATCACCTCATTAGGTTTCAGCATCAGAAATAGAAACATCAAGATTAGCATCAGGAGGTTTTTCTACCTCAGGTTCACTAGAAACATGCAAAGTTCTATCATTTTTCTTTTTCTTCTTCTTTTTAGAAGAACTAGGAGTATTAACATTAGCTCTTTAAGAGTCTTGTTCCACTCTCTTGGGGTGTCCCTCAGGATAAAGAGGATCCTGGGTCATCCTACCACCCCTAGTCATAACTCTAACAGCATGATCATGCATATTTCTATTCATTTCAATAAGCAAATCACTTTGAGATTTAGCAACTTGTTCTAACTGATTTTGAACCATAGAAGCATGCTTACTAACTCCCTTAACATCATTGACAATTCTAAATAGCAAGTCACTCAAATGATCAATAGCATGAGCATTATGTTCTAACTGTTTCATAACACGAGCATTGAAATAATTTTACTTGCCAATATAATATCAAACTCTAGATAACACTGACGAGGAGTTTTACCAAAAGGAACATCATTTTCATCAAACTTTAATGAAGAATTTACCTCTACCACCTGTGGTGGTGGTGCATTAAGTCCATGTATTTCTTCAATAGATGGTAAATTTTTAATGTCTTCAGCTTTAATACCTTTTTCCTTCATACACTTATTTGCTTCTTGCATATCTTCAGGACTGAGAAATAGAATACCTCTCTTCTTCGGAGTAGGTTCATGCGGTGGTTCAGGAAGTGTCCAATCATTATCAATCTTCAATATATTCATTAATAGTTCTTCTGCTTGAGTAATAGTTCTTTCCCTGAAAACACAAGCAGCAAACTATCTAGGTAGTCCCTAGAAGCATCATTAATACCATTGTAGAAGATATCAAGTATTTCATTTTTCTTCAAAGGATGATCCGGCAAAGCATTAAGTAACTAGAGAAGCCTCCCCCAAGCTTGTGGGAGACTCTCTTCTTCAACCTGCACAAAGTTAAATATCTCCTGCAAGGCAGCTTGTTTCTTATGAGCAAGGAAATATTTTTCAGAGAAGTAGTAAATCATATCCTGGGGACTACGCACACAACCAGGAGCAAGAGTATTGTACCAAGCCTTAGCATCTCCCTTTAGTGAAAAAGGGAACAACTTAGGAATATAGTAATAGCGAATCTTTTCCTCATGAGTAAACAAAGTAGCAATATCATTCAAGTTAGTAAGGTGAGCCACAACAGTTTCAGACTCAGTACCATAGAAAGGATCAGACTCAACCGAAGTAATCAACTCAGGATCAACAGAGAATTCATAGTCCTTATCAGTAATAAAGATGGGAGAGGTAGCAAACTTAGGATCACACATTGTCCTCTCCCTCATAGATTTTTCTTTTATCACAACAATCATAGCTAAAGCCTCTTCTCTAGTATTGCAATTCAGGATAGCTAAAGCAGATTCTTTATCTAAGCATTGTTCATCAGGTATTTCAGCTCTAGCAACTGGACGAAGCAATAAAGACATATCAAGATCCTCAAGAGTTTCAGCACTCTTGGCTCTCTCAGCCTCTCTAGCCTTAGCAAGTTGTTCATCAAGAAAATCACCAAGTGGCACAGTAGTATCAAGCATAGTACTAGCATCATCAATAGTATCATTCAAAGCAGAAGTAGCATCATTCATAGCATCATTCATATTCATAGCAGAAGTAGCATCATCAATAGCATGTGACATAGCAGAATTCATAGTAGGTGGTGGTGTTGCGAGCTTACTTAAAACAGATGGTGAATCAAGTGCAGAGGTAGATGGCAGTTCCTTACCTGTCCTCATAGTTGAGGGAAGATTTTAGTTCTGTCATCCTTAAGATTCTTCATAGTGGCAAACAGATATAAATTCCAAGTGACTTCACAAATATTGCTATGCTCCCCGGCAACGGCGCCAGAAAAAGGTCTTGATAACCCACAAGTATAGGGGATCGCAACGGTTTTCGAGGGTAGAGTATTCAACCCAAATTTATTGATTCGACACAAGGGGAGCCAAAGAGTACTTGGAAGTATTAGCAGTTGAGTTGTCAATTCAATCACACATGGAGACTAAATATCTATAGCAAGTGATCAGTAGCAAGGTAATATGATATTTTGATAGCAAGTAACCAAAGTAGCAGTAGTAACAGTAACGGTAACAGTAGCAGGTTTGTAGCAAGTGTAACAGCAGCAGCAATAATAATAGTAACTTAGCAAGTATCAATATGTGGAAACTCGTAGGCACTGGATCGGTGATGTTGGGTATGTGTGGGATGATATCGATCATGTATCAGTCATAACCTAGGGCGACACAGAACTAGCTCCAGTTCATCAATACAATGTAGGCATGTATTCCGTAAATAGTCATACGTGCTTATGGAAAAGAACTTGCATGACATCTTTTGTCCTACCCTCCCGTGGCAGCGGGGTCCATAAAGAAACTAAGGGATATTAAGGCCTCCTTTTAATAGAGAACTGGAACAAAGCATTAACACATAGTGAATACATGAACTCCTCAAACTACGGTAATCACCGGAAAGAATCCCAGTTATTGTCACCCTAGGGGATGCGGATCATAACACATAGCAGGTGCATACAACTTGCGAGATCGGATCTAAAACACAAATATATTGGTGAAAACATAAACGGTTCAGATCTGAGATCATGGCACTCGGGCCCTAGTGACAAGCATTAAGCATAGAAAAGTCATAGCAACATCAATCTCAGAACATAGTGGATACTAGGGATCAAGCCCTAACAAAACTAACTCGATTACATGATCGATCTCATCCAACTCCTACACCGACCAGCGAGCCTACGAAGAGATTACTCACTTCCGGTGTGGAGCATCATGGAATTGGTGATGAAGAGAGGTTGGTGATGATGAAGATCGAATATTCCCCTCTCCGGAGCCCCAAACGGACTCCATATCTGGCCTCCCGATGAAGAACAGGAGGTGGTGGTGGCTCCGTCTCGTGAAACGCGATAATTCTTCCTCTCTAATTTTTTTCTCTGTGGATGTGAATTTATACTATTGGAATTAGGGTCATATGGGCCACCAGGGGTCCGCACAACATCAGGGCACGCCTAGGTGCTGTGTGTGCACCCTGGTGCCCCTCTCCGGTTGTTCTTTGCGCCAATATTTCTTATTAATTCCATAAAAATTCCCTGGAAAGTTTCAGCTCATTTGGAGAACTTTGATTTCTGCACAAAAACAACACCATGGCAATTCTGCTGAAAAGAGCGTCAGTCGGGGTTAGTTCCATTGAAATCATGCAAATTAGAGTCCAAAACAAGAGCAAAAGTGTTTGGAAAAGTAGATACGACGGAGACGTATCACAGCCGAAAGGGCACGAAAGTTTAGGCCTTTAGTCCCGGTTGGTGCCACCAACCGGGACTAAAGCTATTTTTCGTTTAGCTCTTTTAGTTTTAGACCTTTTTAGGATATTTTTAGGATATTTTAAATAGGTGTTTTAATCAAAAACAAATTCTGTTTAGCTCTTTTAGTTTTATACCTTTTTCCTTTGTTTTGATTATTTTAGTTTACGTTTTCTTGTTATTCTTTTGCCAAATTACATTATGTTCCTGTTAGTCAACATGAGGAGCTTTAATTTTCATTTTGAAATATTTACGAAGGAAATATTCACCATAAATTCCAAGAAAATTCTAGCATGTCACAAATGCCATATTTGATGATCGTGCCATGTCTTATGTCTTGGAGAACAAGATAACATCATCAAATTTCCTCAAAACCATCTCTGTCCATTTTCTAGTTTGAGCAACTTTACATTGCTAAACATGTCCAAATGAGCTCAAACTTGGTACACCTGGTAAAATGGTCTAAATATTCATCTAGGCCAAGTGGTGCATCAAGGAGAACAAATTAGCTTGGTCAAAGTATGCCAAAACCAATTCTGCCCATTTCTAGGGTTTGACGAAGTTACATTGGCAACTTTCTCCCATTGCTCAAATTTTTACCACATTGCCAGATGGTCATGAGCATCAACCCCATCAAGTGGCACAAGTTGGAGAACAAATTAACTTGATCAAAGCTTGTCATGAGCATCACCCTCATCTGGACTTGGCTCGGCATAAGTGGTCCTCCGATCAGAGAAACCACATGGTAACTCCAACTTTATGTCATACAACGTTTCTCTCTTATCATCTCTGATGCTTCTGTTGTATTCATCTATGTGAAGATGTTTAT
The DNA here is from genome assembly GCA_036873465.1 of Thinopyrum obtusiflorum. Classification (NCBI taxonomy): domain Eukaryota; kingdom Viridiplantae; phylum Streptophyta; class Magnoliopsida; order Poales; family Poaceae; genus Thinopyrum; species Thinopyrum obtusiflorum. The sequence continues at coordinate 28,956 of JAAAWM010011982.1, read as the reverse complement.
TCAAAATTTTTTCGACATACATATTTTGTTTGGACATAATTGCATTGATTAACTCCTCTGTATAATTAAAATACTAAAAGGATAGGAATAATTGAAAATTCATAAATTAATAAATAATTATTCAAAAATCATGTTTCAAATGGCAAAATGCCCTAGCTTTTTGTTTGGATTCTGACGCTCCGGAGTCCACCTAGGAACACCCAAAACACATATATACCCTAGCTCTTACAAAGATTCCCTCCGGTTTGTCCGAAGTGGGACTTTCCAGCTATAAGTCCGGAAACTCACTAGAGAGAAAGTGATGACGGTGAAGCCGGTCACATCCCAGAGTGGGATCTTGGGGTATAAAACTTTTTCTTCACATGTGTCCCTTGCTTATGATTGCGCCGTAACCATGGAGAATCTTCATCATTTAACAGGATGCTTGGGTCAGTCTTCACTATGAAGGGAGGAATTTCATCAAACTTTTCATAATCTTCTGACATATCTGTCTTGCCCTCCACTCCCACGATGTTTCTTTTCCCTGAAAGAACTATGTGGCGCTTTGGCTTATCATATGATGTATTCGCTTACTTATCTTTTCCTTTTCTCGGTTTGGTAGACATGTCCTTCACATACAAAACCTGTGCCACATCATTGGCTAGGACGAATGGTTCGTCTGTGTACCCAAGATTGTTGAGATCCACTGTTGTCATTCCATACTGCGGGTCTACCTTTACCCCGCCTCCTGTCAGATTGACCCATTTGCACTGAAACAAAGGGACCTTAAAATCACGTCCATAGTCAAGTTCCCATATCTCCTCTATGTAACCATAATATGTGTCCTTTTCCCTATTGGTGTTTGTTGCATCAAAGCGGACACCACTGTTTTGGTTTGTGCTCTTTTTATCTTGGGCGATCATGTAAAATGTATTCCCATTTATCTCGTACCCTTGGAAAGTCCATACAGTCGAAGATGATGTCCTGGCCAACAAGTACAGCTGATCTCCAACAATGGTGTTATTCGTGAGATGTGTTTGCAACCAACCGCCGAAAGTCGCCATGTGTGCATGTGTAATCCAGTCGTCAGACTGCCCCGGGTGTTGGGAGCGAACAATATTCTTGTGGTCATTGATATACGGGGCCACCAAGGTTGAAGTTTGTAGAACTGTGTAGTGTGCTTGAGTGAAAGAATGCCCGTCCCTACATATTATTGCTTTCGGTCCTAGCGTGCCTTTTCCACTCAGTCTCCCCTCATGCCGCGATTTAGGAACACCAATCGGCTTAAGGTCAGGAATAAAGTCAACACAAAACTCAATAACCTCCTCTGTTCCATAGCCCTTGGAGATGCTTCCTTCTGGCCTAGCACGGTTATGAACATATTTCTTTAAGACTCCCATGAACCTCTCAAAGGGGAACATATTGTGTAGAAATATAGGACCCAGAATGGCAATCTCTTCGACTAGGTGAACTAGGACGTGCTTCATAATATTGAAGAAGGATGGTGGGAACACCAACTCAAAACTGACAAGACATTGGACCAAATCATTCTGTAACCTTGGTAGGATTTCTGGATCAATTACCTTCTGAGAAATTGCATTGAGGAATGCACAAAGCTTCACAATGGCTAATTGAACATTTTCTGGTAGAAGCCTGGATCACGCGCGGGCTAATCATCGTGAGGGTGATCGTGATATTTTGAGTGGTTCGGGTTCCTCCGGCTTGACATATTTCAGTCGGGAGATCCGTACAACACAGCTCCCCGAGCGATTCTGGATTGCTTCAGGGATCAAGAAGTATGATGGCACCACCAAGCCGAACACTTGGCTGTATGACTATCATATTACCTGCACCATCGGTGGTGGTAATGATCAGGTGGCCATGCTCAACCTTCTCTTGATGCTCATGGGGTCTGCTCGGGTTTGACTCAATAATATGCCTCCAAACAATATTCACGACTAGTGTGACCTTGAAGAGGCATTCATCATGAATTTTGAGGGGACATACAGGCGGCCAGGCAGTGTTCATGATTTGTGATTGTGCGTGCAGAAACCACATGAATCGACCCATGACTTCATTTAGAGGTGGACCCTGCTCTTTAACTCAGTCAAGAATGTCTCAGATATCTAGGCAGTTCAGGTTGTCCGACAAGGTGTGAGGTATGATCATTTGTGTTTCAAGCTGGCCCGTTCTGATGTACAGATCGTTAGTGAGCTCATGCGGATCGCCAACAAATATGCAAATGGCAAAGAGATCATGATGTATGATACAAAGGTCAGTAAGGGCAAGGGACAAGCTGAGTCGTTAGGGCACAAGGGTCAATTGAATTAGGGTCATAAGAACGGCAATCAGAAGAAGAAGCGCAAGGTCGACAGCGGTGATGGTGTTAGCAGCACCGAGCTTGTGGTTGCAACTAGATAGGGCAAGCGCACTGGAGGCTAGAAGAAAGAATGGACCCCTCGCATGAAGCCAGCATTTGATGATATCTTGGATAAGACGTGCGTCATCCACATCACAGAAGAAAATGGCCATGCGAAGCACACCACCAGAGAATGCCGAGTGCTGAAAAAGATTCAGTGAGAGAAACCCCCATCTCCCAACTGTGACGGTGAGGGCGACGCTGTAACATCCCCAAACCCTAATTATTTATTAAGCCAATTAGCTTGCCATGTCATCATGATCATCCTTAGTAAATTGCATTTAGGAAATAATTCAACTCAAATTCAAAATTCAAATTGCAAGTCAAAATAAAAGTCATCATGATCATCCTTAGTAAATTGCATTTATAATTGCTTTCTCGCAGGGAGTCGAGGAAGGATCTCTGGGCTTTGCTATAACATGCTTGCTACTATACTTATATACTAATCTACACTCTTCTAATGCTGCAAGACGCTGAAGATGCTAGTCCTCGATAGGCTAGACCTTCCCCTCTATTTTGGCATTTCTGCAGTCCAGTCCACAGATACAGCCTTTCAATTGACACCGATGCATACTTAGCATAGTTCTGATGTCAGTCTTGCGAGTACTTTGGATGAGTACTCGCGGTTGCTTTGCTGCCTTTTTTCCCCATACCCGATTGCTGCGACCAAATGGCAGAGCCCAGGAGCCGGAGATCAGAGACGGAGCCTGCTACTATGTGGAGACCGATGACCAGAAGTAGTTTAGGAGGCTCCCAGGCAGGAGGCCTTGCTTCTTTCGATCAAAGATGTTGCTTGTTTTCTTTTTAAGTCTGTACTCAGACTCTGATGCTTCCGCTAATGCTTGTGTAACCCGAGCTTTTGTATTCGAGCCCTCGAGGCCCTTGGCTTGTAATATAAAGCTTGTATTATTTTATTTTGTGTATAGAGTTGTGTTGCGATATCTTCCCGTGAGTCCCTGGGCTTGATCATGCACATTTGCGTGTATGATTAGGGCACGGTCGGGCCGGGGGCGTCACAAGCTGGTATCAGAGCCGACTGCCTGTAGGAACGCCCCTTTCCAACTCCTTGGCCGAAGTTGAGTCTAGTCTATGAAAAACGGTTTTACTAACAAGGCTGTGTGGCTTACGGGCCCACGTCGCCAATGGGTGGTATTAGGATCTTTTATTCCTCACCTTTACTTTGGGGCTCTGAATTTCTCTTCCTTTCGTGTTAAAGATTTTGCTAACTCTAACATTAGGTTCTCGTGTTCACATTCACCTGGAGAACTGGATTGTTTGTAATTATTCCTTTCCATTGATCTGTTTAATCTGATAATCAGATTTTCCTTTCCATTAGTCTATTTAACCTTTCTTGAAATCTAGCCTTTATCTGAGCAGTGATAATTCCCTGCTTATGTCAACCCCCCAAGTAAAACCCTGTTATTATTGTTGATGACATTCCGGTAACCATCGATGGACGAGAACCTTGCCTATTGGTCCGCCTCATTTTAACGAGCAGGAAAATGGTTCTCTTCGTTCCCCACCCTTGGTACCGACGTTGTTGCCGACATAGCTGACAGACTTTCCTTTGGCACGTCATGTTGTCGTGACCACGAAAGATGTCACCGTCCTTCCTACTCTTAATCCACACTCTCTGCAATTCCGCAGGATCAAAACCTGACTCTCCTGCACCTCCTTGATTTCGAAGTATTCCTTGCATTTGGCTTCGTATGTATTTCCACAAGCCACCTTCCCTCATTGTTCTAATCCGGTATAAGACGCAACAGAGCAACAAAGAACAAGAAGACTCGTTTGAATTTTGTAGCCGGACCTTTTCCCTTACTCTACCTCTTAATTCTTGGGACGAGAATTTCTTTAAGTGGAGGAGAGTTGTAACATCCCCAAACCCTAATTATTTATTAAGCCAATTAACTTGCATGTCATCATGATCATCCTTAGTAAATTGCATTTACGAAATAATTCAACTCAAATTGCAAGTCAAAATAAAAGTTGATCAAGTCTGAGAACTAAATAGTTCATAATTTTGCAAATAATCCATGGGAAACTATAAGATTGAAACCAACATTAATTGAATTAATAAAATGCCCCTAACCAATTTAAAACAATACCAAATCAGCCCAATTTAACCCATTTACATTTAAACCAAATTCAAATGAAATCATATAAGCTCCAAACTATTTGTGGCAGTACTAATTGATGCCTAGTATTTGATTTGGCCAACTCCACATTTTACTAAAATCATTTACTAGCCTAAAGAAAGGGAAAACATTAGCTAAAAGGAAAATAGAAAATGAAAATAGAAAAAAGAGAAAGGCCTAATGACACTGTGCCATTGGCCCATGGCTATAGTACGAGCCCACCCCTGCCTGTCTTCTTCCACACCTGCTCCCGCTCGCTGTCGCCACCACACGCGCCCGAGCCGGCGATCCATCACGCGTCGGCCATCCGTGCCTCCCCGGCGAGGATAAGGCCAGCCCCGGCACCCGCTCTCCCTCCCCGAAGCCCTAGCACCTCCCCGTTCCACTCTCTCATTCTTCCCCGTGTGAATCGAGCTCGCGCCCGAGCGAGCTCGTCGTTGCCGCCCTGTCGTTAACGTGGCCACCGGCCTTCCCTCTCTGTTCTGAGCTCTCCAGGAGCTCCGCCGTGGACGCCTACTTCCTCTGCGTGGACCAGCTCGACCTCAACCCCCTACTTCGCCAGATCGGACCCCTTCTTCCTCTTCGGCCGCCGCACAACATCGCCGTTGATCTGCTCAATGTCGTCTTCCCCGCGCTTCTCCGAGCTCGGCATCCATCTCTATGAGCACGCGCGCATCTTTCCCACTTAGCCCGAGCTCGATTTCGAGCTCCGGCGCCGTTTGCCCCTTTTTCTGGTTCCGGCCGCCGCCGTTCATCGTTGCAGTGCGTGGCTCCGGCCGCCTCAACTCGTGCCGCTGGTTCCGCTCGATGCGCGGTGTTGTGGCCGATCTGTAGGACCCAATCCCGGCCCGAATGGCTGCCGGAGCACCATTTCCGCGTGCCTCCACCTTCTCGGGAGGTCGCCAGAGAACACCAGCGCGCGCGCCGGCTTTTAAACGCCGGTGGGGCCCGCGTGTCAGTTAGTTAGCACTAACCCGGGCCTAAATAGCCACTGACATGTGGGACCACTTACTGTAGCGAATAGTATTAGGGTTAATTAATTTAATTGCTAATACTCACTGACCTCTGGGCCGCACCCCCGCTAATTAACTAATTAGATTAGTTTAAAACCCTGTTAAACTAATAGTGACTGACCACTGGGTCCCACTGGACCCAGTTGACCAGCAAACCTGCTGACTGGACTAGACCCAGTCAATGATGGGTGGGTCCCCTAGGCCCATTGACCAGTCAACTGGTCCACGTTGACTGCTGACTGGGCAGTCAACTGGGGCCCACTGTCGGCCTCTGTGCACATTTCTGGGTACACTTCTATGTACCCATAGCATTTAATATTTAAATAATTTCGAATAAAATTAATTCTAGAAATGATTAAAACTTTGAAAAATCATATAAAATAAACCGTAACTCGGATGAAAATAATTTGTATATGAAAAATGATCAGAAAAATATGACGAATCCGAATATGTCATCTACATGAATGTTAGAACCCTCTACATAGGAGAACCTGTAACTTTAGGCCTGTTCCTGATAGATGAATAATGCATGACCTCCGGTAAATAATTCCAAATTAATTCCTAATTTAACTAAAATGGTTTAGGGATGTATTAGGTCACCCTAGCTCAGCCTACTGCCATGCCATGTATCTGTGTTGCATTTGTTTACTTTGTATTTACTGTTTCTTCCCCCTCTTCTCTCCGGTAGACTCCGAGACCGACGTTGTCCCTGTGATCGACTACGTCACCGACGACCCTTCTTCCCTTTCAGCAGAGCTTCCAGGCAAGCAAACCCCCTTGATCATTCCTATACCGCCCATTCTTTCTCCCTCATGCTTGCATTAGATTTTGCTACTGTATTTGATTGCTCCTATTCTGATGCATAGCCTGATTTTGTAACCTGCTGTTGATACTTTACTTGTTGTCCTATATGCTTAGTATAGGCTGGTTAGTGCTCCATCAGTGACCCCTCACCCTTGTCCCTGTTGCCACGCTTTGTTACTGGTGCCCCGATCAGCATGATCGATGTGCAAAGACCAACACTGCACCGCACACCCCCCCTTAGTTGTACGACTCTGCAGAGCTACTATCGAGTGCCGAGGGTGATACCTCCTACCTCACTCCTGATGATGTCTCTGTAGCGTAGCTAGTCGGTTGTGGGTTACCGAGGGTGATTCCTCTTTCACCACCTCCGATTATGCCTCTGTCATGCAACCCCTCAAGTGTGAATCCATCGAGGGTGATTCCTCCGGGTTCACCTTGACGGTTCCATCGAGGGTGATTCCTCGGACGTCCCCCTTGATGACAAGAACACACTGTTACCTTTAACTGTTGCCCCATGTACTTTTACTTCGGGACTGAAGGGACAGGCGGTACCACCCTGGTAGAGGTGGACCTGAGATCCCGACAGTCTCCTGGGAAGTCGGGTTGACCTGGAGGGTACCCGCGAGATAATTACGAGGCGCGGCCGGGTAGGCAGAGACCGCCCTAGAGAGGGATGGGCCTGACCCTTGTTGCACTTCCTCGAGACAGGGCGACAGGAGTTCTGATCGTCACTGCGAGCTCCTAATAATTCACTAACGGATTTGGGTATTTGATCTGAGTGGGTCATTGGCCCTATACGCACTACCACCACGCGGGATAATGGTTATGGGACCCTCGGCGCCGTATGTATCAGCCGAAAGCTTTGTCAGACGTCCAGTTCAGCATTGCGGCACGGCTGGGCCGGTGCCATCCATGTACAGAGGTGGTGCCTGGTTCGCCCTGCTCGCAACGACCCAGAGTGCAAAGGGCGATGGGCCCAAGACCCCTGAGCACTTACGATGTAGACCAGCGGGGACCTCTCTGCTGAGCCTAGGTAGGACTACGTCGTGTTGGTTATCCGAGGCCGGGCATTACCCAGCAAATGTGTCCGGCCGGAGGTAACCGAGCGTGCTGGGTAACAGTAGTGCACCCCTGCAGTTAAGTTATCTATTCGAATAGCCGTGTCCACGGTAACAGGACGCTCAGTGTTGTGTCACGATCTATTACAACTTGAACTGGATACATGTTAATTAATTGTAAGCTCCGGGATTGCTTTCTCGCAGGGAGTCGATGAAGGATCTCTGGGCTTTGCTATAACATGCTTGCTACTATACTTATATACTACTCTACACTCTTCTAATGCTGCAAGACGCTGAAGATGCTAGTCTTCGATAGGCTAGGCCTTCCCCTCTATTCTGGCATTTCTACAGTCCAGTCCACAGATAGAGCGGTTCAATTGACACCGATGCATACTTAGCATAGTTCTGATATCAGTCTTGCGAGTACTTTGGATGAGTACTCACGGTTGCTTTGCTGCCTTTTTTTCCCATACCCGATTGCTGCAACCAGATGGCAGAGCCCAGGAGCCGGAGATCAGAGACGGAGCCTGCTACTACGTGGAGACCGACGACCAGGAGTAGTTTAGGAGGCTCCCAGGCAGGAGGCCTTGCCTCTTTCGATCAGAGCTGTTGCTTGTTTTCTCTTTAAGTCTGTACTGAGACTCTGATGCTTCCGCTGATGCTTGTGTAACCCGAGCTTTTGTATTTGAGCCCTCGAGGCCCCTGGCTTGTAATATAAAGCTTGTATTATTTTATTTTGTGTCTAGAGTTGTGTTGTGATATCTTCCCGTGAGTCCCTAGGCTTGATCATGCGCATTTGCGTGTATGATTAGTGCACGGTCAGGCCGGGGGCGTCACAGACGCGGCCGCAGAAGATTCAACGCAAGGGTACCCTAGAGAGAAAGGGGTGCTCCTGATATTTGCAGGGCCAGAGTCTATCCGAGTAAGGAAGATACGTAGTCGGGAGGTTAATGTTGTTGCTCCGGCAGTCCCAAAGTACTTAAATTGGTCAGAGATGCATATTGTTTCCGATCGATCTGATCACCCAGCTCATGTGCCATTCCCAGGTCGGCATGCTTTGATTGTGGATCCGCTCGTCAGCGGGTACGGACTACATAACGTCTAGATGGATGTGGCAGCATTATAAATATTTTGTATGCCAGCACTTGGAAGAAAATGGGCATCCCTAAGTCCAAGCTCCATGTCAGCAACCTCACGTTTCATGGTGTGGTCCCGGGGATTAAGGCCAGGCCACTGGGATACATTTCTCTTGAAGCCGTCTTTGGCACTGAACACAATTTCCAACTGGAGAACCTCATCTTTGAGGTAGTCGATTTTGAGAGTGCCTATCATGCTATCCTCGAGCAGCGGGCTTATGCCAAGTTCATGGCCAGTCCGTGCTACGTATACCTGACGGCGGTTGCAGCGGCAGCGATGAGAGAAGAGAGAAGAATTTGGGGGAAGAATGCCTTTTTCTCTTTCCCCCGCTGCAGAATTTAAAGGAGGCGTGTCATTAACCGTCCCTATAATCTCATTGGACACGCGGCATCATCGAGGAGACGAAGCGGCAAGCCCGCACAATACTCGCACAGGACCCCAGGAGACATCATCGCAAATTCACTTCCCCATGCAAGCCATCAGTTGGACAGGCGCCTGTTACGCGCGGGACTCGAGGAGATAACTCTGATGACTGGTCAAATCCAAGCATTCAATGCGAGAGATTCGCTGTGACATCATCCACAGCTGTGATGCCTCGCAGTTCATCTAGTCGGTTTCGTTCGGTTCTAACTGGACAAAGTAGGATCATGAAAGTCGCTGGGTCAGTCCCGGTCCATTTTTTTTTCTGTGCTGATTGCAAGATGACTTTCCGAGTGACACATGCTGCACGACTCGGAGCAGATCAGTTATGCACTTGGGTGCTGATGGTCCGCCTCGACAAGGTTGTCAGATTACTCAGCGACACCCGGAACAAGGGACGAACTCAGCATCCTCCGTGGCATGGGTTGGTTTCAACATAGAGCCAAATGCTGAAGTTCGTAGACTCAATTCTGAGTTAGAAAATTGAAAGGTGCTCCTCTAGGATAGTGACTGGTGCCGTTCTGTCGGATAAACCCAGGCACCTTCGTTCTTCACTCCGAATTTATGATATGCCCTCAAACGGGCCTCAAGCCATCCTCTTCCGAGAGATTGCTGGATATCACCGTGTCTTTCCACATCTTATTCGGTCTAGCCTCTTCAGGCATGCTCTTTTGAGTCCGACAGGGTCTCTTTACAAGCAATTCAATGACGCTTCTGGTCCGGTTACCAATCGGAATCACTTCCATGGAGGGTGCAGTCAGTCTTCATAACGAGACCCTGGCGGACTCCGGGGCTACTGACGAGGGAATCCCCACCGGGTAGGCCCATGGCGACAGTCGGCCCAGCTAAGGGCCTAGGCCCAAGGACATCAAAGCCCAACACAGTAGGGCCCTTACGCCGTGGGTCAGTCGGTGGGGAGCACTCAGTCGGTGAAGGGCATTCAGTCGTTGGTGAGCCAGTCGGAACCAACAGCAGGTCAACAGGCACATCATTGACTACTGGCACTACCACTACCTCCACCACGCATTAACTTCAGCCGTTTCTCAATGTAATAACCACAAGTAGAAACAGTCGGTCATTACTAGGTCATTACTTGTAGCATTTGGCCGTTGTAGCTCCCAGCCATGTCGGGCCTATATAAGGCATGGTTGGTGCACCGGGCCAGGGGTTGGCATCATTTGTAATCCTATATGCGAGAAGAAAAACCACACAGCAGGAGTAGGGTATTACCTCCATCGCAAGGGACTGAACCTGGGTAATTGCCTTGCGTGTACACCCATCTGGCCTGCTGATATGCGCTTCGCTCCTCCATACACACCCCTATACGCATTGTCAGTGAGACACCCACAACAAGCACAGACATGTCCTACCAGGATTCAAAATCAATTGAGAGCGACGAATTATGGTAGCATGAATTCGGTCGCGTACCCTCGCGGTACGTCCATCGAGGAGACTAACCACGTGACAAAGCCATGAATTATTAGATTCGTAGAAATTGTGGTAGCAGTACGCGTGCGACGTCGAGCGACTGGTGGCACGGGAGACGCCGAGACGGGACGGATTTTGTGATGAACTCTCTCAGATATGCAATCTACCACGATGGATTAATCAGGATGAATTCGAATCCAGTACTAGTAGCAGTAGCAGGAGGAAGAAAGAAAGAAAGGGGAGGCCAGATACAGTTTGAACAAGCCAACACCAATGCTGTGATCTAAACAGATAACCCCATACGCAACACACCCACTGAGTATAAATGCTCTTTTTTTCCCCGATAAAGGGTGCTTTTATTAACTCATAATGTAACATCAAGCAGATACAAAGCATGATGAGTGACACCCGACTTCTACATAACTAAGATGCACACAGTCAAAACTAACAACCTGACAAAGTAAAAAATGACATATTGGTAACAGTAAAATCATATGAGACCAAAACTACGCCTATGTCGATGGAGGTGGTGGTCCAATCCAGAGATTATGCTGCCGCCCATGTTGGGTAAAAACCTCCCTGGCCACCCACTCCAACCGCATACACACCGCCGTGAACAACGGTTGGTACTCCATTCGGTGTAGCATAGACCACATACAAAGCCAATGCGTACAACGATAAATAACCTGCATGGGAGAAGAAATTTTGCCATTAAAAACAGTATCATTTCTACATAGCCAAAGCGACCATAGTAAGGCAGACGCTCCCACCCTTATTAGCGTACTAAACTTATTTGGTATTCCGTCGAGCCAGTGACCATATATATTGGCAACATTTGTGGGCGGATACAAATTGGACGCTATTTGGATGACTGACCACGTAGAACGCGCAAATGTGCATTGAAAGAAGAGGTGTTTGATTGTCTCGTCATGAGTACAAAAACTACACTTCTTGCTTCCTTACCAGTTGCGGTGAGCGAGGCTGTCTTTAGTTAGTACAACTCCCCTGCGAAGATACCACATGAAAATCTTCACTTTTAGTGCTAATAACCCAGGGAGGCATTGTTTAGTACGAGGCGCGCTCAATCCGGAAACAACTCTGAACCTTAGTTCGGACGAAGGAAGAAGTCAAAAGATCAGCAGTCGAGACCTAGAAGAGCTCGGGGGCTACTGACGATTCCATGCCCCTGGGGTATAGCCGCGGAGGACAGAACTGAAGAGGCCCAACAACCACGGTGTGGCCCAAGCTTATTTCCTCAGAGTTCTCCGACAATACAGGGCGCATCGTCACCTTGGGCACAAGACAAGGACTCTGCTACTCTATCTAGCGTAGGTCTTCTATATTAGGCATATGTTAACCGACTCGGGACCATGTGACCCTAGCCACGGCCGACTATATCCCCCCGCGGCCGCGCGATCGGTACAGAATCATCTGGGGCAAGCACCCCACCTAATCTTACGATCAAACGCCCCTTGTACACACAAACCGTAGTTCTCATACGAGGCTAGATTATCAATACAGACAAGCAGGAAGTAGGGTATTACCTGGGTCCAAGGGTCTGGACCTGGATAAATCTTCCTCGTGTGCACCATCCAGATCTTTGACGCGTGCGCTACCCCAGATGAGTATTGTCGGGAAAATACCACGACAATTCACATATGGATTTGTCTTTTTTGTTTCTCAATGTGTGTTTCGAATTTGGATCTGAATTTTTTAGGGCTTATAGACACATGTTTTGTTAACATTCACAAAAAAATTCAGAATTTTTTGAAATATTTAAATGTGATTTTTCACCCCCCCCCCCCCCCCCCCCCCCCCCCCCCCCCCCCCCCCCCCCCCCCCCCCCCCCCCCCCCCCCCCCCCCCCCCCCCCCCCCCCCCCCCCCCCCCCCCCCCCCCCCCCCCCCCCCCCCCCCCCCCCCCCCCCCCCCCCCCCCCCCCCCCCCCCCCCCCCCCCCCCCCCCCCCCCCCCCCCCCCCCCCCCCCCCCCCCCCCCCCCCCCCCCCCCCCCCCCCCCCCCCCCCCCCCCCCCCCCCCCCCCCCCCCCCCCCCCCCCCCCCCCCCCCCCCCCCCCCCCCCCCCCCCCCCCCCCCCCCCCCCCCCCCCCCCCCCCCCCCCCCCCCCCCCCCCCCCCCCCCCCCCCCCCCCCCCCCCCCCCCCCCCCCCCCCCCCCCCCCCCCCCCCCCCCCCCCCCCCCCCCCCCCCCCCCCCCCCCCCCCCCCCCCCCCCCCCCCCCCCCCCCCCCCCCCCCCCCCCCCCCCCCCCCCCCCCCCCCCCCCCCCCCCCCCCCCCCCCCCCCCCCCCCCCCCCCCCCCCCCCCCCCGGTGCAGCTCGTGTCGTTCGCCTGCGGCGGGTTCACCGTCGCGTGGTGCTCCAACCACGTGGTCATGGACGGGTACGGACTATGCATGCTTGCCAGCAAGTGGTCCGAGCTCGCGCGGTCCGGGAAGATCGACACCACCGGCGGGCCCCCCAACTTCGACCGCTCCGTGGTGCCGCGCCCCCGCGCCGCGCCGTCGTACAGCCCCTCGCTGAGCGAAGCGTTCACGCCGTTCGAAGGCAAACATCTGGTCAACTCCCTCACCGCCGGGAGCTATTGCGTCACGCGCCTGTACTACATCGAGGAGCGTGACATCGCCATGCTGCGCGCGCGGGCGAGCAGTGAGGCTGTCGGCGGGCGACACGCAACCCGCCTCGAGGCGGTGTCGGCGTACCTGTGGAAGGTCTTCTCCGCCGTCGTGGGCGCGTCCGATTCCGACGAGAGCTGCCGCATGGGCTGGTGGGTGGACGGGCGGCGGAGGCTCAGTGTGCCAGGAAACAAGGCCGCGATGCGCAACTACGTTGGCAACGTCGGGACGTTCGCTCTCGCGGAAGCAACCGTGGAGGAGATCCAGCTGCGGCCGCTCCCGGACGTCGCGTCGATGGTGCGGGAGGCGATCGCGGCGAGGGCCACCGAGGAGCATTTCCAGGAGCTGGTGGACTGGGTGGAGGAGCACAAGGGCGGCAGGTTCGTGGAGACAGCCCCCCCCCCCCCCCCCCCCCCCCCCCCCCCCCCCCCCCCCCCCCCCCCCCCCCCCCCCCCCCCCCCCCCCCCCCCCCCCCCCCCCCCCCCCCCCCCCCCCCCCCCCCCCCCCCCCCCCCCCCCCCCCCCCCCCCCCCCCCCCCCCCCCCCCCCCCCCCCCCCCCCCCCCCCCCCCCCCCCCCCCCCCCCCCCCCCCCCCCCCCCCCCCCCCCCCCCCCCCCCCCCCCCCCCCCCCCCCCCCCCCCCCCCCCCCCCCCCCCCCCCCCCCCCCCCCCCCCCCCCCCCCCCCCCCCCCCCCCCCCCCCCCCCCCCCCCCCCCCCCCCCCCCCCCCCCCCCCCCCCCCCCCCCCCCCCCCCCCCCCCCCCCCCCCCCCCCCCCCCCCCCCCCCCCCCCCCCCCCCCCCCCCCCCCCCCCCCCCCCCCCCCCCCCCCCCCCCCCCCCCCCCCCCCCCCCCCCCCCCCCCCCCCCCCCCCCCCCCCCCCCCCCCCCCCCCCCCCCCCCCCCCCCCCCCCCCCCCCCCCCCCCCCCCCCCCCCCCCCCCCCCCCCCCCCCCCCCCCCCCCCCCCCCCCCCCCCCCCCCCCCCCCCCCCCCCCCCCCCCCCCCCCCCCCCCCCCCCCCCCCCCCCCCCCCCCCCCCCCCCCCCCCCCCCCCCCCCCCCCCCCCCCCCCCCCCCCCCCCCCCCCCCCCCCCCCCCCCCCCCCCCCCCCCCCCCCCCCCCCCCCCCCCCCCCCCCCCCCCCCCCCCCCCCCCCCCCCCCCCCCCCCCCCCCCCCCCCCCCCCCCCCCCCCCCCCCCTTGCGCGTGATATGTGGTTACAGTTATTCCATCTATGTTGTGCCGGTGGAGTTTTTTTTTTCTTTTTCTTTTTTTCTTTTTTGAGGGTATTGTGCCGGTGGAGTTATTGCGTGAACATGCGTCCTATACGTGTCAGCACGGTAATTTCTTCTTTGCTAGCATTTTGGGCCGACGCATGGTAGCTATGAATGGATTGCTCGTCTTGTTCCCCTAGCCAGTGGCTTACTTGGGTGCTCATATAATGTTCAGCTCGGTGTAAGAAATATCAGGTATAGCTGCATTATGGGCATGAGAGGACATGTTCGTTGGTATGAATTGATTACCTACTGGCCAGTAGTCGTATTATCAAATATTGCTCCTCTATCCTCGCTTTTAACTTCACTCAAATCAGATTGCTCTGGGAACTGATTACATGGTGAATCTGCACTAGTGATCAAATGAATAATGGTTTCTTTATACTTAGATGATGCAAGCTATATATATTGCCAAAGAGAAATTTGACATACAATTATTCTTTGGTTGCCCCATGCCCTCTAAGTGGCTCTCTGCTTTGATGCGTGTTTGGCCAAAGTACATTTGCTCACCGACATATGGACACTTTGACAGAACTTCGCATCACTACTGAATTTCCTATTTTGCCGAGTACCCAAAAAACTCGGCGAACTCTTTGCCGAGTATTGTTCTTGGCCCGAATCCTGCCGGCAAATCTGACTTTGCCGAGAACCATAACACGGGGACTCGGCAAAAAAAAAGGCACTTGACGGGCCGGACGTAGACGGCGGCTGCCACGTGGCAGCAACTTTTGCCGAGTCCCTCCTCCAAGTACTCGGCGATCACGTATGCCCTGCGGCCGCCACGTGGCCGCGACAGTGCGCCGAGGTGCTGTCTTCCCCGAGATCCCGGAAAGCTGTACTCGGCAACGTGGATGTGTTTGCCGAGTTTCGAGCACTTGGTAAACCTTGTCGTATGGGTGGACGACGCATGGCACGAGACTTTCGCCGAGTGCCTCGCGGAAAACTCGGCAAATACCGCATCAGTTTGCCGAGTTTCTCACTCGGCAAAGATTTGCCCAGCGATAACCCAGGTTACGCTATTTGCCGAGGTGTTACTGCCGGGTACTTAGCAATGATGTATCCAAGAAACCAGATGGCCCCACGTGGCCTTATCGCCGAGTGTTACACTCGGTAAACATGTTTTGCCGAGTACCGAACTCGGCAAAGCTTCTGACAGTGGCTATTTTTTGCTTATTTTTGGTTTGCCCTGCAACAAATCACATTGAAATAATATCTCACATATATACAGCAAGCAATATCACTTCGCAGATGACTCAACCATTGCCACATTATAGTCAAACAACATATGGTCTCAAATATAGCACAAACTCATTGTCTCAAGCACAAACTCATTGTCTCAAGCACACAAACACAATGTTCTCAAGCATAGCAAGTTCAGAAAAGGACAAGTGCATGCATAGGAAAGCACAAAGTTCATGAAGATAACTAGGGGTTCACACGGTTTTGTTCGCAACGGGAACATTGAAAGTAGCTATTGGGATTGCTTGCTCAACTCCAGGATTAGCTACCGGCACATTGTTACACCCAATTGAAGGAATGACCTGTAAGCACATGACGTGTTTGAATAAGTTTGAAGAGAACTCACCATGTCCAAGGCAGGATCATCTATAGGGTGGGTTGGTGATACTGGCATAGTTTTGCCACTCATGGCGTAAAGCTGTGCAACCATCTCTTTCAGTGTCTTAAATTCCTAGTTGTATTTCTCGATGATGGACTGGTCTTCAGCCCGCGATCTCTGCTGCTCCTCCCGCAGTCCCTGTTCTGCATCAGCCGAGCCTACAACATGCCAACGCATTGTCATCTATGTTGCAAGGCAAATATGCATGACCATTGTATTGACGAATGAAGACAAACTGACCTGAATTGCCTCATACATGACCTCGGAATGCACAGGGCGTGCCTCTATGCACTACTAGGGAAAACCCTATAGGTAGAGGGTTAACACTAGCGTTGGGAATGGGCCGGCGCTACTGTTATTTAGCAGCAGCGCTGGGTTGTACCAAGCGCTACAGGTAAGAACATAGCAGTAGCGCGGGCTTGCCACCCCACGCTGCTGCTAAGTGGTCCCCACCATACCCACCAGGGCTACCTGTAGTAGCAGCGAGGCCCATAAACCCCTCTCTACTGCTAAACATATATCAGTAGCGCGGGCCTGCTACCCCGTGCTTCAACTATGTGCACACTGTGCCAGCTGGTGGGCCCCACTTATCAGCAACACGGGATTCTCACCCAGCACTACTGCTACTGCCTTTAGCAGTAGCGCTTTCTCCTGACCCGCGCTGGTGCTAGGCGCAGCAGCCACCAGCCACCAGCCACCTTTCCCCATTCCCCTCCCCCCTCCTCTCCCTCACTTGCTTCTCCTCCATTATTGCCTATGTTCTCTCTTCCTTCTCCTACCTCTCTTCTCTCTCCATTAATGCCCCCCTCCACCATCTCCATTAATGTCCCCCTTTCTCTCTTCCTCACTTTTCTCTCTCCCTCCTTCCATATATCCCTTGCCCCCTCCACTCCTAGCTTTGTCTCACTAGCTAGCTCTCTCTCCCTCTCCACTAGTTAGAGCCATCTCCTCCCCAACTAGATCTACCCAATTAATGAAGTGTAACCTATCTACCTCCCCTCATTAATGAAGTAAGCCATCTTTGTCCACTTTCGATCCCTAGGTAGCGACACCGGCCTCATCAACGTGCTCGATCTCTCTCGAAATAGGTGAGTAAAAAGTTGTGCTTTGCAAGAATGGAAATATGTGTGTGTGTGTGTGTGTGTGCGATATGACCGAATCGAGTGATATGATGGGAATTGTGCATGTGGCATGAGTTGCCTATGTGTATTTGCCGAATTGTGCGTGACATGAGTTGCTTATGTTTTGCCGAAATGTCGATTTATTTCCATTTCGGCAAATTTGGGCAAACTCGATATGTCCTACTTTTAGAGAAGGTCATGCCGAATTTTTGTATGACATTGATGCATGCATGCATGCGTTTATAATCCTTTTGCTTATTATACCGCGCATGCGATCATGAAGGTCAGTGGAAGGATGGTGGATAGATACTTGCAATCCGCAGTGGATGACATGTATGCAAATAACCGGAAGGCGGTTTTATGTCCGTGTCGAAGATGCAAAGAAGGAGTCTGGTTCGACCCCTTTAAGGTGGCAGTTTGAAGGCGTAGCTGCTCATGAATGGTTTCATGGATGGCTATACTCGGTGGATAAGTGATGATGATGATGAGGACGTCGACGGGGTAGGCAATAACGACATGGGGCCAAACGAAGAGGTGACCGATGGACCCGAATAAGAGGGCGCCGGACATGGCGGCGGAGAAGAGGCCAGACATGGCGGAGAATAGGCCGGACATGGCGGAGAAGAGGCGGACACGCCGCAGTCTTCGTCGGTACTAAGTTCAGTCATGCAGGACCCTCATGTTTGAGACCTGCTTCGCAAGAATACGACTAGTGACAGAGCTGCTTCTAGAGAGGAGGCCAAGCTGGCACAACTGGAGGTAGACTCGAAGACTCCATTGTATGATGATTGCGATCCTGAGGTGACCTGCTTGAGTTTCACGCTCGAACTTCTAAAGATGATGGCCAAAAACAAATGGACCGACGCAAGCCTCGATGAGCATTTGAAGTATCTAAAGAATAAAGTTCTTCCTGCGGGGAGCCTGTGTCCAACTAGTGTCGAGGAGGCAAAGAAAATCGTGTGCCCTCTTGATCTGCCGCACATTAGATACCACCCATGCATCAACGATTGCATCATTTATCGGAAGGAGCACACGGAAAAAACCAGTTGTCCAGTGTGCAATGCTTCTCGATACAAGAAGGATGGAAAGAAAGCTCCTCAGAAAGTTGTATGGTACTTTCTGACCACTCCCCGTCTGCAGCGGTATTTCGTAGATCCTGAGGAAGCAAAGCTCATGCGCTGGCACGCGGAGAGGGTGAAGCCCGACGATGGAGATGATCCAAAGCTGAGACACCTCGCAGATGCAAGCCAGTGGAGAGCATTGAACGCTGAATAACGATATTTCGCAGATGATCCAAGGAACATCGTGCTTGGCGTGAGTACCGATGGCATGAATCCGTTTGGCAACCAGAACACCAACCATAGCACATGGTCCGTGTTTGTATGAATGTACAACCTCCCCCCATGGAAGTGCATGAAGACAAAGTACATACACATGAGCATGCTGATTCAAGGGCCCCCCCCCCCCCCCCCCCCCCCCCCCCCCCCCCCCCCCCCCCCCCCCCCCCCCCCCCCCCCCCCCCCCCCCCCCCCCCCCCCCCCCCCCCCCCCCCCCCCCCCCCCCCCCCCCCCCCCCCCCCCCCCCCCCCCCCCCCCCCCCCCCCCCCCCCCCCCCCCCCCCCCCCCCCCCCCCCCCCCCCCCCCCCCCCCCCCCCCCCCCCCCCCCCCCCCCCCCCCCCCCCCCCCCCCCCCCCCCCCCCCCCCCCCCCCCCCCCCCCCCCCCCCCCCCCCCCCCCCCCCCCCCCCCCCCCCCCCCCCCCCCCCCCCCCCCCCCCCCCCCCCCCCCCCCCCCCCCCCCCCCCCCCCCCCCCCCCCCCCCCCCCCCCCCCCGGATCATCTATAGGGTGGGTTGGTGATACTGGCATAGTTTTGCCACTCATGGCATAAAGCTGTGCAACCATCTCTTTCAGTGTCTTAAATTCCTAGTTGTATTTCTCGATGATGGACCGGTCTTCAGCCCGCGATCTCTGCTGCTCCTCCCGCAGTCCCTGTTCTGCATCAGCCGAGCCTACAACATGCCAACGCATTGTCATCTGTGTTGCAAGGCAAATATGCATGACCATTGTATTGACGAATGAAGACAAACTGACCTGAATTGACTCATACATGACCTCGGAATGCACAGGGCGTGCCTCTATGCACTACTAGGGAAAACCCTATAGGTAGAGGGTTAACACTAGCGTTGGGAATGGGCCAGTGCTACTGTTATTTAGCAGCAGCGCTGGGTTGTACCGAGCGCTACAGGTAAGAACATAGCAGTAGCGCGGGCTTGCCACCCCACGCTGCTGCTAAGTGGTCCCCACCATACCCAACAGGGCTACCTGTAGTAGCAGCGAGGCCCATAAACCCCTCTCTACTGCTAAACATATATCAGTAGCGCGGGCCTGCAACCCCGCGCTTCAACTATGTGCACACTGTGCCAGCTGGTGGGCCCCACTTATCAGCCACACGGGATTCTCACCCAGCGCTACTGCTACTGCCTTTAGCAGTAGCGCTTTCTCCTGACCCGCGCTGGTGCTAGGCGCAGCAGCCACCAGCCACCAGCCACCTTTCCCCATTCCCCATTCCCCTCCCCCCTCCTCTCCCTCACTTGCTTCTCCCCCCCCCCCCCCCCCCCCCCCCCCCCCCCCCCCCCCCCCCCCCCCCCCCCCCCCCCCCCCCCCCCCCCCCCCCCCCCCCCCCCCCCCCCCCCCCCCCCCCCCCCCCCCCCCCCCCCCCCCCCCCCCCCCCCCCCCCCCCCCCCCCCCCCCCCCCCCCCCCCCCCCCCCCCCCCCCCCCCCCCCCCCCCCCCCCCCCCCCCCCCCCCCCCCCCCCCCCCCCCCCCCCCCCCCCCCCCCCCCCCCCCCCCCCCCCCCCCCCCCCCCCCCCCCCCCCCCCCCCCCCCCCCCCCCCCCCCCCCCCCCCCCCCCCCCCCCCCCCCCCCCCCCCCCCCCCCCCCCCCCCCCCCCCCCCCCCCCCCCCCCCCCCCCCCCCCCCCCCCCCCCCCCCCCCCCCCCCCCCCCCCCCCCCCCCCCCCCCCCCCCCCCCCCCCCCCCCCCCCCCCCCCCCCCCCCCCCCCCCCCCCCCCCCCCCCCCCCCCCCCCCCCCCCCCCCCCCCCCCCCCCCCCCCCCCCCCCCCCCCCCCCCCCCCCCCCCCCCCCCCCCCCCCCCCCCCCCCCCCCCCCCCCCCCCCCCCCCCCCCCCCCCCCCCCCCCCCCCCCCCCCCCCCCCCCCCCCCCCCCCCCCCCCCCCCCCCCCCCCCCCCCCCCCCCCCCCCCCCCCCCCCCCCCCCCCCCCCCCCCCCCCCCCCCCCCCCCCCCCCCCCCCCCCCCCCCCCCCCCCCCCCCCCCCCCCCCCCCCCCCCCCCCCCCCCCCCCCCCCCCCCCCCCCCCCCCCCCCCCCCCCCCCCCCCCCCCCCCCCCCCCCCCCCCCCCCCCCCCCCCCCCCCCCCCCCCCCCCCCCCCCCCCCCCCCCCCCCCCCCCCCCCCCCCCCCCCCCCCCCCCCCCCCCCCCCCCCCCCCCCCCCCCCCCCCCCCCCCCCCCCCCCCCCCCCCCCCCCCCCCCCCCCCCCCCCCCCCCCCCCCCCCCCCCCCCCCCCCCCCCCCCCCCCCCCCCCCCCCCCCCCCCCCCCCCCCCCCCCCCCCCCCCCCCCCCCCCCCCCCCCCCCCCCCCCCCCCCCCCCCCCCCCCCCCCCCCCCCCCCCCCCCCCCCCCCCCCCCCCCCCCCCCCCCCCCCCCCCCCCCCCCCCCCCCCCCCCCCCCCCCCCCCCCCCCCCCCCCCCCCCCCCCCCCCCCCCCCCCCCCCCCCCCCCCCCCCCCCCCCCCCCCCCCCCCCCCCCCCCCCCCCCCCCCCCCCCCCCCCCCCCCCCCCCCCCCCCCCCCCCCCCCCCCCCCCCCCCCCCCCCCCCCCCCCCCCCCCCCCCCCCCCCCCCCCCCCCCCCCCCCCCCCCCCCCCCCCCCCCCCCCCCCCCCCCCCCCCCCCCCCCCCCCCCCCCCCCCCCCCCCCCCCCCCCCCCCCCCCCCCCCCCCCCCCCCCCCCCCCCCCCCCCCCCCCCCCCCCCCCCCCCCCCCCCCCCCCCCCCCCCCCCCCCCCCCCCCCCCCCCCCCCCCCCCCCCCCCCCCCCCCCCCCCCCCCCCCCCCCCCCCCCCCCCCCCCCCCCCCCCCCCCCCCCCCCCCCCCCCCCCCCCCCCCCCCCCCCCCCCCCCCCCCCCCCCCCCCCCCCCCCCCCCCCCCCCCCCCCCCCCCCCCCCCCCCCCCCCCCCCCCCCCCCCCCCCCCCCCCCCCCCCCCCCCCCCCCCCCCCCCCCCCCCCCCCCCCCCCCCCCCCCCCCCCCCCCCCCCCCCCCCCCCCCCCCCCCCCCCCCCCCCCCCCCCCCCCCCCCCCCCCCCCCCCCCCCCCCCCCCCCCCCCCCCCCCCCCCCCCCCCCCCCCCCCCCCCCCCCCCCCCCCCCCCCCCCCCCCCCCCCCCCCCCCCCCCCCCCCCCCCCCCCCCCCCCCCCCCCCCCCCCCCCCCCCCCCCCCCCCCCCCCCCCCCCCCCCCCCCCCCCCCCCCCCCCCCCCCCCCCCCCCCCCCCCCCCCCCCCCCCCCCCCCCCCCCCCCCCCCCCCCCCCCCCCCCCCCCCCCCCCCCCCCCCCCCCCCCCCCCCCCCCCCCCCCCCCCCCCCCCCCCCCCCCCCCCCCCCCCCCCCCCCCCCCCCCCCCCCCCCCCCCCCCCCCCCCCCCCCCCCCCCCCCCCCCCCCCCCCCCCCCCCCCCCCCCCCCCCCCCCCCCCCCCCCCCCCCCCCCCCCCCCCCCCCCCCCCCCCCCCCCCCCCCCCCCCCCCCCCCCCCCCCCCCCCCCCCCCCCCCCCCCCCCCCCCCCCCCCCCCCCCCCCCCCCCCCCCCCCCCCCCCCCCCCCCCCCCCCCCCCCCCCCCCCCCCCCCCCCCCCCCCCCCCCCCCCCCCCCCCCCCCCCCCCCCCCCCCCCCCCCCCCCCCCCCCCCCCCCCCCCCCCCCCCCCCCCCCCCCCCCCCCCCCCCCCCCCCCCCCCCCCCCCCCCCCCCCCCCCCCCCCCCCCCCCCCCCCCCCCCCCCCCCCCCCCCCCCCCCCCCCCCCCCCCCCCCCCCCCCCCCCCCCCCCCCCCCCCCCCCCCCCCCCCCCCCCCCCCCCCCCCCCCCCCCCCCCCCCCCCCCCCCCCCCCCCCCCCCCCCCCCCCCCCCCCCCCCCCCCCCCCCCCCCCCCCCCCCCCCCCCCCCCCCCCCCCCCCCCCCCCCCCCCCCCCCCCCCCCCCCCCCCCCCCCCCCCCCCCCCCCCCCCCCCCCCCCCCCCCCCCCCCCCCCCCCCCCCCCCCCCCCCCCCCCCCCCCCCCCCCCCCCCCCCCCCCCCCCCCCCCCCCCCCCCCCCCCCCCCCCCCCCCCCCCCCCCCCCCCCCCCCCCCCCCCCCCCCCCCCCCCCCCCCCCCCCCCCCCCCCCCCCCCCCCCCCCCCCCCCCCCCCCCCCCCCCCCCCCCCCCCCCCCCCCCCCCCCCCCCCCCCCCCCCCCCCCCCCCCCCCCCCCCCCCCCCCCCCCCCCCCCCCCCCCCCCCCCCCCCCCCCCCCCCCCCCCCCCCCCCCCCCCCCCCCCCCCCCCCCCCCCCCCCCCCCCCCCCCCCCCCCCCCCCCCCCCCCCCCCCCCCCCCCCCCCCCCCCCCCCCCCCCCCCCCCCCCCCCCCCCCCCCCCCCCCCCCCCCCCCCCCCCCCCCCCCCCCCCCCCCCCCCCCCCCCCCCCCCCCCCCCCCCCCCCCCCCCCCCCCCCCCCCCCCCCCCCCCCCCCCCCCCCCCCCCCCCCCCCCCCCCCCCCCCCCCCCCCCCCCCCCCCCCCCCCCCCCCCCCCCCCCCCCCCCCCCCCCCCCCCCCCCCCCCCCCCCCCCCCCCCCCCCCCCCCCCCCCCCCCCCCCCCCCCCCCCCCCCCCCCCCCCCCCCCCCCCCCCCCCCCCCCCCCCCCCCCCCCCCCCCCCCCCATTGTGCGTGTGGCATGAGTTGCCGCCTATATGTGTATTTGCCGAATTGTGCGTCACATGAGTTGCTTATGTTTTGCCAAAATATCGATTTATTTCCGTTTCGGCGACATTTCGGGCAAACTTGTTATGTCCTGTTTTTAGGGAAGGTCATGCCAAATTTTTGTATGACTTTGATGCATGCATGCATGCGTTTATAATTCTTTTGCTTATTATACCGCGCAGGTGATCATGAAGGTCAGTGGAAGGATGGTGGAAAGATGGTTGCGATCCGCGGTGCACGACATGTATGAAAATAACCGGAAGGCGATTATATGTCCGTGTCGAAGATGCAAAGGAGGAGTCTGCCTCGACCCCTATAAGGATGCCCGTTTGAAGGCGCACCTGCTCATGACTGGTTGCATGGATGACTATACTCGGTGGATAAGTGAAGATGATGATGATGAGGACGTCGATGGGGCAGCCAATAACGACATGGGGCCAGACAAAGAGATGACCGATAATGGCGGCGGAGAAGAGGCCGGACATGATGAAGAAGACACGGACACTGAGGGAGTCCTGGATTAGGGGGTCCTCGGGTGTCCGGGCTATTTGATATGGGTCAGACTGATGGGCCGTGGAGATACAAAGCGGAAGACTTTCCCTCGTGTCCGGGTAGGACTCCCCTATGCGTGGATGGCAAGATTTCTGTCCGGATATGCAATTTCCTTCCCCTACGAACCGACTCTGTATAACCCTAGGCCCCTCTGGTGTGTATATAAACCGGAGGGTTTAGTCCGTAAAGACAATCAGAAGTCTCATAGGCTAGACAGCTAGGGTTTAGCCATTACGATCTCGAGGTAGATCAACTCTTGTAACCCCTATACTCATCAAACACAATCAAGCAGGACGTAGGGTTTTATCTCCACTAAGAGGGCCCGAACCTAGGTAAACATCGTGTTCCCTCTGTCCCTTGTTACCTTCGATCCTCAGACGCACAGTTCGGGACCCCCTACCCGAGATCGGCCAGTTTTGGCACCGACATTGGTGCTTTCATTGAGAGTTCCACTGTGTCGTCGGCAGAAGGTTCGATGGCTCGTTTGATCATCAACAAGGATGCTGTTTCCGGGGAAACTTTCCTCCCTGGTCAACTTTTTGTGTTTGGCGACTTCGCTCTGCGTGCCAATTCAACTGGTCACCTTGAACAGATCGACAGCTACGCTCCTGGTCACCAGATCAGGTTCGAGAGCCTGAATTACATCGCTGATATCCGAGGAGATTTGATCTTCGAAGGATTCTCGGCCTCGACCGCCGCTCCTCATCTATACGAAGGAGGCCCATCGGATCCACCACCAGGCTCCGTTCAAGGATCAACCATCGTCCCTGCCCTGGCCTTAGATCCAGAGCAGACCACCCTGTCCGAAGACAGGAGTATGAACCCCACCGGACCCTCTCCAGCTACGGAGCTCCCTGCCGGAGACCCAGATGTGACCATATTATTGGCAGGCCCGAAATCAAACAGGACCCTCCCTGCCATCGGGAAGCCGGACTCACCTCCGGATGTTAACTCTGAACTCTTGAGGCCTGCGTCCATTGAGCATGGTCGGGCGGTGATTCCCAGACCCAGCTCCGCAGACTCTCAGTCACTCGTCCAGCTATTGCTCCTAAACGAGGCTCTGGACTTAATGCGATCTCTCGCCATAACGGAGGTATCACTTCCGAACTACGCCCAACCCCCCCCCCCCCCCCCCCCCCCCCCCCCCCCCCCCCCCCCCCCCCCCCCCCCCCCCCCCCCCCCCCCCCCCCCCCCCCCCCCCCCCCCCCCCCCCCCCCCCCCCCCCCCCCCCCCCCCCCCCCCCCCCCCCCCCCCCCCCCCCCCCCCCCCCCCCCCCCCCCCCCCCCCCCCCCCCCCCCCCCCCCCCCCCCCCCCCCCCCCCCCCCCCCCCCCCCCCCCCCCCCCCCCCCCCCCCCCCCCCCCCCCCCCCCCCCCCCCCCCCCCCCCCCCCCCCCCCCCCCCCCCCCCCCCCCCCCCCCCCCCCCCCCCCCCCCCCCCCCCCCCCCCCCCCCCCCCCCCCCCCCCCCCCCCCCCCCCCCCCCCCCCCCCCCCCCCCCCCCCCCCCCCCCCCCCCCCCCCCCCCCCCCCCCCCCCCCCCCCCCCCCCCCCCCCCCCCCCCCCCCCCCCCCCCCCCCCCCCCCCCCCCCCCCCCCCCCCCCCCCCCCCCCCCCCCCCCCCCCCCCCCCCCCCCCCCCCCCCCCCCCCCCCCCCCCCCCCCCCCCCCCCCCCCCCCCCCCCCCCCCCCCCCCCCCCCCCCCCCCCCCCCCCCCCCCCCCCCCCCCCCCCCCCCCCCCCCCCCCCCCCCCCCCCCCCCCCCCCCCCCCCCCCCCCCCCCCCCCCCCCCCCCCCCCCCCCCCCCCCCCCCCCCCCCCCCCCCCCCCCCCCCCCCCCCCCCCCCCCCCCCCCCCCCCCCCCCCCCCCCCCCCCCCCCCCCCCCCCCCCCCCCCCCCCCCCCCCCCCCCCCCCCCCCCCCCCCCCCCCCCCCCCCCCCCCCCCCCCCCCCCCCCCCCCCCCCCCCCCCCCCCCCCCCCCCCCCCCCCCCCCCCCCCCCCCCCCCCCCCCCCCCCCCCCCCCCCCCCCCCCCCCCCCCCCCCCCCCCCCCCCCCCCCCCCCCCCCCCCCCCCCCCCCCCCCCCCCCCCCCCCCCCCCCCCCCCCCCCCCCCCCCCCCCCCCCCCCCCCCCCCCCCCCCCCCCCCCCCCCCCCCCCCCCCCCCCCCCCCCCCCCCCCCCCCCCCCCCCCCCCCCCCCCCCCCCCCCCCCCCCCCCCCCCCCGTGAAGATACAAAGCGGAAGACCTTTCCCCGTGTTCGGGTAGGACTCCCCTATGCGTGGATGGCAAGATTGGTGTCCGGATATGTAATTTCCTTCCTCTACAAACTGACTCTGTACAACCCTAGGCCCCTCCGATGTGTATATAAACCGGAGGGTTTAGTCCATAGGGACAATCAGAATTCTCATAGGCTAGACAGCTAGGGTTTAGCCATTATGATCTCGAGGTAGATCAACTCTTGTAACCCCTATACTCAACGAATGTAATCAAGCAGGAAGTAGGGTTTTACCTCCTTTAAGAGGGCTCAAACCTGGGTAAACATTGTGTCCCTTTTGTCTCCTGTTACCATTGATCCTCAGATGCACAGTTCGGGACCCCCTACCCGAGATCTGCTGGTTTTGACACCGACATTGGTGCTTTCATTGAGAGTTCCACTGCGTCATCAACAGAAGGATCAATGGCTCGACCTGTCATCGGTGACGATGCTATCTCCGGGGAGACTTTTCTCCCCGGTCAACTCTTCATGTTTGGCGGCTTCGGTCTGCATGCCAATTCAATTGGTCACCTCGAGTAAATCAACAGCTACGCCCCTGGTCATCAGGTCAGGTTTGGAAGTTTGAATTACATCGCCGATATCCGAGGAGACTTGACCTTCGAAGGGTTCTCGGCCCCAGCTGTCGCTCCTCATCTACATGAAGGAATCCCGTCGGATCCACCATCAGGTTCCGCTCAAGGATCAACCTTCACACCTGCCCTAGCCTTAGATCCAGAGCGGACCACTCCGTCCGAAAATGGGAGGTTAAGCCCCGCCGGACTCTCTCCTATTACGAAGCTCCCTACTGGAGACCCAGAGGTGACCATGTTGTCAACACGCCTGGAGTCAAACAGGACTCTCTCTGTCATCAGGAAACCGGACTCATCCCTGGAGGCCAACTCCGAACTTCCGGGGTCTGCGTCCATTGAGCACGGTCGAGTGGCGTTTACCAGGCCCAGCTCCGCAGACCCTCAGTCGCCCTTCCAGTTTTCACTTCTAAACGAAGCTCTGGACTTAATGCAATCTCTCGCCATCACGGAAGTGTCGCTTCCTAACTACGCCCAGCCCGAACTAGGGGCTGAGAGTGGGGAATTTTGTGTCCCACCCACCACCCACTTAATAGCCACTATCGAGGACTTAACCGACATGCTAGACTACGCCTCCGAAGACATCGACGGTATGGACGACGATGCCGGAGCCGAACCAGGCCAAAACCCGCCTATCACCGGGCGTTGGACGACCACTTCTACATACGATGTGTACACGGTGGATACGCCCAAAAAGGACGATGATGGCACTCAGGATCCAATCGAGGACAAGCCCGTCGAGGCACCCCCAAAGCGCCGACGTCAGCGGCGCCGCTCACGATCGTGTCGGGAAAAAGAAAGTAATACCGGCACGGGAGACAACAACACCCCGAACAATGCCGAAGATCCGACCACCCTGTCGAGCCTGCGCTCGAGCAGGATGAGTGGGAAGAAGGACAAGTCAACCCAGACGAACTTGTCGATCATGAGGATTCGGAGGATAGTATCTATATACCGGCCTCCGAGGAGGATGTTGGCCTCGGTAACGAAGATTTTATCCCCCCCCCCCCCCCCCCCCCCCCCCCCCCCCCCCCCCCCCCAAGTGCAATTGAGTTATTGTTGTGGGGGAAGCCGAACACTTATGACCGATACAGGGTTTTATCCCATTGAGAATATGATCATTGGCCAGAAGAATTTCCATCTTTTCACAGAAACGCATCCCTTTGAGAAAGCCAAAATTTTAACCAGCATAACATTTCTGTTACAGACGTTAACCAACTCAATAGCTAAAATCCGAGCCAAAACTCAGGTAGATTGTTCATAGGCTAGTGGAGTTGTCAGCATTTCTAGCAAGGCGCAACAATGGTTCATAAGACACGCGTAGAGCAATATCTTGTATGCTTGCACGACAAGTTTTGGTATGTAATAATCTCAATTACTTCTAGCTTGGTTCCTATGGACAACTCTTTCTGCAAGCACTATTGAGTCTATCAAATTAAATAGTCTGGGGTCGAGTATCTCTAACACTAGGTTCTCCAAATAAATTTTTCTCGACACCCAAGTCTTTTAAAAGACTTTCTCTTATTCTCATTATTATCCTGTTAACATCACTTTTTATTAAAACTAGTCCCACGGCAAAGTCTTGGTTAACTAGGCAAAAAAGAAAAACAACTACTTAACTAATTTAGCTAAGCGAATAAAAACTTTATAGTAACTATCAAGACCTATTCCCACTTGGACATATCACACTTGCAACTACTACCAACTAGTATGGGTATTTCAAGTTCTTAAAGCGGGAGTCGTATGAATATTCACGCTTCTCTTCCTTATGATGTGTTCCTTATTGCTAGGCATAGATCAACTTCACTGCAAAAAGAATTAGCAAAGAATGCAAAGGAAAAACCACAACGAAAAAGAGCAAAGAAAATCTTTTTTGGAATTTTCAGTTTTTAAAAACTCACTGAAATGAGAAACAACTAAAAACAGTGAGCAAAGCATGGCTTCAGAAAACAAATGAAAAAGAAGCTAAAGAAAAAGCAAAGCAGTGTGTTGGAACAAGCCCAACAAGAGTGTTTTGAAGCTCACTACGAGTTGAAGTATGACCTCATTACAAGTTTATTACAAATAAATTCATCGCCACATCTTGATGTAGACGTGAAAACGACCTCCCCAAGCTTAGGCTTTGGCGAGCCCCAACTCGAGAGCAAATTGTGCCAGCGGCTGGTAATATCTGGGAGCCCATCCATCGCTCAATGTGGTGAAGTGAGATATCATGGCTTCGGTGGTGTCTCGGAGAGCATTGGTGAGGTCGCTCATGTCATTGATGGAGTCTCCAAACCCACAAACATCCGTATATGTAACATACGCCCCCTCTCCTTCTTCATTGTCTTCAGGCTACACCTCACCTTCGGGTCCGTCTTCTTCATCCTCCACATCATCTGGCATGGCTGCCTCGGGGTCTTCTTCTTCATCCTCTCCCTGCGCATTATAATGCAAAATTCCGTCCTCGATAGAGAACCGGTTAGGTATAGGAGTTGACAATAGATGCCCCACTCCAGGGATGCGGAGAAAAATCCTAGCATTTCTAGTAACAATCATACCAGCACTTCTAAGAAC